>JABUQX010030241.1:42500-43868 GCA_015478945.1 Trachelipus rathkii
TCGATGAGGTGGGAGCTGTAATTGCTGATGGGATGAGTAAGTTCATTCCTTCTTCTTTGACTAGATCTTTCTTTCCTCAAAATAGATAGTTCGATAGTGCTTGTCTTCTGGCCATTGCCAGAGACAGTCTATCGGGCGTGGAAAAACCTTCGTTCTCCTATCACTCTTGCTAATTCTCTTCATTCAGCTAGAAATCGTTGCAGGGATACTCTTCGACGAGCAAAGCAGGCTTTCATCAAACGAAAGTGCGCTAACCTCCTTGGTTCTCCTACTGACAAATCTTTCTGGCCTCTTGCCAAAAACATCTCTAACAACTTCTGTAAATCTGTCTTTCCTCCTCTTATTCGCTCTGGTGGTTCTGTAACTAATACTCCAACTGATAAGACTAATCTCTCCTTGGCCTCCTTTTTTCCTCTAACTCAACCCTGGACGATTCTTTCACAATTCTCATCCTCCTCCTTCTCCTCTCAGGTGTCCTATGCCTTTGCTCGTGATTACATTGATCAGGTGCAAGGGCTCCTGAAATCTACGAAGGTTAGGAAGGCGGGTCGGATGCAGCCCCTCCCCTCGAGTTTTGAGGGAGTTTGCTTCCATGCTGACCCCCTCCCCGTTCTAACTATATTCTCTATGTCTCAAATACTAACACTTTCCCCAGTGTTGGAAGCACGCACATGTCCAACCTGTTCCGAAAAAGGAGCCGTTCTTGATCTTTCAACTATCGCCCCTATAAATTTCAACCAAGATCTTTGAAACTCTTCTCAACTCATTTCTTAGATCATCTGGAATCTCATTCATCTTTCTTTTCCGATCATCAGTATGACTGACATTCCAGGTCAATTAGTGATATACTTTCCTATCTTACTGATTTATATTCCTCCGCCCTTAGAACTACGGGAAGACGCTTGGAGGCGCTTGACATATCCAAAGCATTTGACCGGGTACATGGCACGCGTCACTGCTCTCCAAGTCCTCCTTGGGTTTCCTCCTTCTCTTGCTTACTTATGTTCGCTAGTTTTCTTCAAATTGCTCAATATCGGCTGCTGTTGATGGGGCGACTTTCTTCTTCCTTTCGTCAATAGTGGTGTTCCTCTGTGGTTCGGTCTTATCTCCTACTTTATTACTTACTTTTCATTAATGATCTTCACCTGCACATACCTCTTAACTCTATTCACTCATATGATGACTCGACCTTTTATTCTTCAACTCATTTCAATTCTGCTCCTCTTTTTTACTTCTAGAATTGCCTCTCTCATCTTAATCTTTCCGGATTCTATGCTCGCTGATCTGTTGAAGGCGCACGAAAACGCGAAAGCGTTTCACGGATAAATGCGAAAAACGGTTCCAAACTAACTGAACGAAGTACTACCG
>JABUQX010030242.1:0-33151 GCA_015478945.1 Trachelipus rathkii
TACACTTCATATATATATATATATATATATATATATATATATATATATATATACTTTATATATATATATATATATATATATATATATATATATATATATATATATATATATATATATATATATATATATATATATATATATATATATATGTTCAATAAAAAATTAACAATCTTAAGGGCATGCTATGTGTGAAAGAATTGATAAAATGAGGAATGAACGTATTAGAGAGTTGTGTGGTGTGAAGAAAGGGGGAAATGAGAGAATAAATGAAAGTATGTTGAGATGGTTTGGTCATATGGAAAGGATGAATGATAGTCGGTTGGTTAAGCGGATGTATAGTGGCGAGTGTGTTGGGAACCGACCAGCTGGGAGACCGAAGAAAAAGTGGATTTAGTCCAGTAAACGAATGTCTGAAGGAGAGAAATGTGAGGTTGGTGTGGACAGAAGAAAGGTGTATAACAGGGTGAATGGCGGGGTTTGTGAGGGGGTATGGTTGTGGCCCACCTGGGCCAAGGGATGAACCCTTACATTGACGATCTACCATAGTGAGGGTCCATCGCTGTCCCATGAAGCTTTAGGGTGGATTTTCTGACTGCAATGAGTTCTCGCTAATTAATGGTACTGAGGGGCGGTAGGCTGGGCTTTCTTTTCGACTTATGTCATGCTTTTCTACTGCTTTTCTTTTCCGATGCTCGTCACGCACCTTACTCCCATTCTTAGGAAAATAAAGGAAGATAAAGAAGAAGAAATATATATATATATATATATATATATATATATATATATATATATATATATATATATATATATATATATATATATATATATATATATATATATATATATATATATATAACTTTTCTTAATATAAAAAATATATAATAATAATATATATATATATATATATATATATATATATATATATATATATATATATATATATATATATATATATATATATATATATATATATTATATATACAGAGGTGGGCATCGTTACTCAAAAAAGTAGTTCCGTTATCGTTACTCCGTTACTCGGAAAAAATAGTTGCGTTATCGTTATTCCGTTTCTTTGAAAGGAAAAGTAACGAAGTGCCGTTACTCCGTTACTCCGTTACTTTCAGCTTTTCAATATGACATTAATTACGGTATCTTAAGCAATTTATTGGTTTGTGTATATTAAATTTTCAACATTATCATTATTATTAAAAAACATACCCTCATGTAAGACCCTAGCGCACTCAGGACTTAGTCCCTCTGCATCCACCAACTACTTAATTGCACTATCCACCTTCCTGCCATTCACAACTTTCCTACTACACTCTGCATCATCCGTTCCCTTTTCATCCAACATATATACTAAATATTTAAACCCAGACACTAGTTCCAGTTGCTCACCATCTAACATAACTTCACAACGAGGACTGTCCTCACTTACAACCATAACCTTACTCTTATCTATGCTTACCTTCAAACATCTTCTTTTAAACACCCTGCCAAATCTCTCTACCAATCCTCTCAAACTCTCTCAGATTCGTCACACAAAACCAAATCATCCGCATATAATAGGTAGGGCATCCTCCACTCTCTTCCATACTCCATCATTCTAACCGAGATTGTGGAGTCGGGGAGTCTGTAACTTTGAAGAGAGTGGAGTCGGAATCGGAGTTGAAGTCGGTAATTTTGAAGAGAGTGGAGTCGGAGTCGGAAAATTTTGAAACGACTCCACAACCATGATTCTAACACCATCCCCTGCCATTCCACCTCTAATTCTTTCATAACCCCATCCATATACAAATTGAATAACCAAGAAGACATAGCACATCACTCCGCTATTAATATTAAAACAATCACTTTCAACTCCATATATTCTTACACAAGCTTTACTATCGTCATATATACTTTTGATTCCATTCAGAAGCTTACCACCAACACCATATATCAATAACACCTGCCATAGAGCTTCCGTATAATCATTTACAAATACAAAAAACCTAAATACAATTTATTCTTCTACTCCCTCATTTTCTCAATCATTTTTTTCAATGTAAAGATTTGATCTACACATTTTCTACCACTTCAAAAGCTACCTTGTTCTTCACAATCAGTCCTTCAGTCACTCGACGCATTCTTTCGACCAAAATATAAATATATATCTTCCCTCCTACACTTAATAAACTAATTTCCCTATAATTCCTACAGTTACCCTTATCTAAATTACCCTTAAATAAGGGTACTATTACTGCTCTCCTCCAATCCCACGGAACTATGCTCTCCATAAACATTCTGTTACACAACTTCCAAATCGAATCAATCACCATCTCGCCTCCGTTCTTAATCATTCATTTCACCGGTACTTTCATCTATACCTGCCGATTTACCATTCTTCAACTTTCTCGCTCTACACATTACCTACTCCTTACTAACGACCTCATGCCCAAAATACCTATTCCTTATATCAAGCCCACACACATTCACTATCACCTCTTCATTACCAATGTTATATAGATTTTCGAAGTGTTCCCACCACACTCTAGTTACATTCATCTCATCAGTTAACAAAGCACCGTCCCTATTCATTATTCTATACAAATTCCCTTATTCCTATATATATATATATATATATATATATATATATATATAATATATATATATATATATATATATATATATATATATATATATATATATATATATATATATAAATATATATATATATATATATATATATACTATATACTATCTTCTTTATACTATACTATATTATAAAAGAGATTTTAAGCTTGATCAGGGTGTTAATTGGCTGCTCAGCATTCAAGAAAAGTCAAGCAAAATGTAACAGACTAAAAAGTAACGGAGGAAAAAATAACGGAACTTATTCGGAGCGTTACATGAAGAAATAAGTAACAGAGTCCGTTACTCTGTACTGAAAAAAACTATATATATATATATATATATACTATATATATATATATATATATATATATAACTATATATATATATATATATATATATATATATATATATATATATATATATATATATATATATATATATATATTTTCTATATACATCTATATATATATATATATATATATATATATATATATATATATATATATATATATATATATATATATATATATATATTATATATATTTTTATATATATATATATATATATATATATATATATAAATAAAAATATATATGCAGGAGCTCGCTAGTAAATCAGTTTGAATGTGAACAAGTTGATACTGAACAAGTCTGGGGGGCAAATGAAGGAAGTAATTGTTAGTAGTTAAAGGAAGTATGTGGATGTGCTAAGTAGGAAGTAAGAATGTTAACAGTGAATGGTGGAATGAAAGGGTGGAGATGAAAGCGGTTAAGGTAAAAAAAAAGAAGCGTGGTTGAATGTACTAAAAAGCAAATGATGAAGTTTCAAAAGAAAGAGGCTTGGGCTATATAAGGAGGAAAAAGAAATACTAAAGGTGCATACGTAGGAGAAAACAAGAGGTAAATGAACAGTTTGGAGGAGGGTGGAATCGGGACCTACAAAGGGAATGAGCTCACTTCTGGAAGGAAGCGCGAAAGGTTAAGAATGAGAATAAGGGGAATCTGCTTAGAATGATGAATAAGGATGGTGCTTTCGTAACTGATGAAATGGATGTGAGGGGAGTGTGGAAAGAGCACTTCGAAAATCTGCAATTATGCTGTAATGAAGAGGTGATGGTGAATGTGTGTGGGTTTGATGGTGCAAGAAGATATAGGTATTTTGGGGATGAGGTTATTAGTAAGGAGGTGGTAACGGGTAAGTGAAAAGTTGAAAAATGGTAAATCTGCAGGTATAAGATGAAATTCCTGGTGAAATGATCAAGAACGGGGGCGAGATGGTGATTGATTGGATTTGGAATTGTGTAATAAAGCGTTTATGGAGGGTATAGTTCAAAGGGATTAGAGGAAGGAAACGGTAATAGTACTGCTATATAAGGGTAAAAAGGAGAAAAAGGGGAACTGTAGAAATTATAGGGAATAAGTTTACTGAGTGTTGTAGGGAAGGTATATGCTGGTATTTTGGTCGAAAGAGTGCGTTCGAGTGACTGAAGGACTGATTGGTGAAGAACAAGGTGCGTTTAGGAGTGGTAGAGGATGTGTGGATCAAATCTTTACATTGAAACAAATGATTGAGAAAATGAGGGAGAAGAAGAATAAATTGTATTTAGGTTTTATGGATTTGCAACAGGCATATGATAGAGTTAATAGGAAAGCGTTATGGCAGGTTATGGTGTTGGTGGTAGGCTTCTGAATGGAATCAAAAGTATGTATGACGATAGTGAAGCGTGTGTAGGAATAAATGGTGTCAATGGTGATTGGTTTAGGATTAATAGCGGAGTGAGACAGGGTTGTGTTATGTCTCCTTAGTTATTCAATTTGTATATGGATGGGGTTATGAAAGAATTCGAGGTGGGGATGGCAGGAAATGGTGTTAGAATGATGGAGAATGGAGATGAGTGGAGGGTACCCTACCTATTATATGCGGATGATTTGGTTATGTGTGGCGAATCTGAAGAGAGTTTGAGAGGATTGGTAGAGAGATTTGGCAGGGTGTGTAAAAGGAGGGGTTTGAAAGTAAACGTAGATAAGAGTAAGGTTATGGTTGTGAGTGAGGACAGTCCTCAGTGTGAAGTTATGTTAGATGGTGAGCAGCTGGAACAAGTGTCGAGTTTAAATATTTAGGATATGTGTTGGATGAGAAGGGAACGGATGATGCAGAGTGTAGTAGGAAAGTTGTGAATGGCAGGAAGGTTGCTGGTGCAATTAAATCGTTGGTGAATGTAAAGGGACTAAGTCTTGAGTGCGCTAGGGTCTTGTGAGGGTATGTTGTTACCCGTGTTATTGTATAGTAGTGAGACTATGGTCTGGAATAAGAAGTATAGATCTAAAGTTCAATGTGTTCAGATGGACAATCTTAGGGGCATGCTAGGTGTGAGAAGAATTGATAAAATGAGGAATGAACGTATTAGAGAATTGTGTGGTGTGAAGAAAGGGGTAAATGAGAGAATAAATGAAAGTATGTTGAGATGCTTTGGTCATGTGGAAAGGATGAATGATAGTCGGTTGGTTAAGCGGATGTATAGTGGCGAGTGTGTTGGGAACCAACCGGCTGGGAGACCGAAGAGAAAGTGGATTGAGTCGGTGAATGAATGTCTGAAGGAGAGAAATGTGAGTTTGGCAGAGGCGAGAATAAAGGTGCATAATAGGAGTGAATGGCGGGGTTTTGCATGGGGTGGCATGGTTGTGGCCCACCTGGGCCAAAGGGATTAACCCCACATTGACTATTACCATAGTAGAGGGTCCCGTCTTGGTCCCATGAAGCTCTAGGGTGGATTTTCTGTCTGTGACATTTTCACTAATTAATGGTACTGGGGGCGGTAAGGCTGGGCTTTCTTTTCGACATTTGTCATATTCTCCTACTGCTTTTCTTTTCCGATGCTTGTAGGGCACTCCAAGCTTGGGAAAAAAAGGTAGATAAAGAAAGAAAGAATATATATATATATATATATATATATATATATATATATATATATATATATATATATATATATATATATATATATATATATATATATATATATATATATATATATATATATATATATATATATATATATATATATCATCGTTATTAGATTACAAATTGGGTGCTGGATACGCAAACATCACCAGAAAAGAATAGTTAAGTAGAAGAACATGTCAAATCCCTCCCCATACCACTAAATGAAAGTCCGTCCCAGCCAAAATCCACCCTATGGCTTCACATACCGCAACAACCCTGACTTTATCTCTTCAATGTGGTGTTCATCCTTGGTCAGACCTACAATCATACCCCTTCACAAAAACCTTGCCATTCACTCCTATTATGCATCTTTCTTTTTGCCTCCTCCAAAGTATCATTAGGTTACTGTTCATTCCACTTTTCTTTGGTCTCCCAGCCAGTTGATTCCCAGCACACTCACCACTATACATACACTTAAACAACCGAAATTATTATTCATCCTTTCCGTATCATCAACCTCTTCAATACACTCATTTATTCTCACATTTACTCCTTTCTTCACACCACACAACTTTCAAATACTCTCATTGTCCACTTTATCAATTCTTCTCAAACCTAACACACCCCTAAGATTATCAACCTTAGATCTATACCTCTTATTCCACACCATAATTTTACTACCATACTGGCACATTAATACAGGTAACAATATACGGTCATGCAGAACCCTATTGCACTCAAGACTTAGTCTCTTTGCATTCGCCAAAGATTTAATAGCTCTAGGAAACTTCCTACCACTCGCAACTTTCCTACTACACTCAGCATCATCCATTCCTTTTTCATCCAACTATATAGGCTAAATATTTAAACCCCGATACTTGTTCAAGTTGCTCTTATTTACATCTACTTTCAAACTCCTCTTTTTACACACCCTGCCAAACCACTTTATCAAACTTTTCATACTTTTCTCAAATTCACCATACAGAACTAAACCATCTGCGTACAATAAGCAAGGCACTCTCCACTCTCTACCATTCTCCATTAGTCTAACACATTCCCTGGCCATCCTCTCCTTAAATGTTCCATCCCCATCTATATAGAAATTAAATAGCCATGGAGACATAACACATCCCTGCCTCACTCCACTATCAATATTAAAAAATTCACTCTCCATTCCGTTTATTATAACACAAACCACTATAAAAACATACATGCTTTTAATTACATTCAAAAGCTTACTACTAACACCATATAACATTAATATCTGCCACAGAGCTCCTTTATTAATCCTGTTGCATGTCCATAAAACCTAAATAAAGTTTCTTCATCTCTCTCATTTTACCACTCATTTGCATCAATGTAAAAATTTGATACACATCCTCAACCACATTTAAATGCTCCTTGTTCTTCAACAATCAACCCCCAGTCACTCGCACACTCTTTCAACCAAAATATCAACATCTTCCCTACAACACTCGATAAACTAATTCCCCTATAGTTTCTACAGTTCCCCTTATCATCCTTACCCTTATACAAGAGTATTATCACTGCTCTCCTCAAGTTCTCCTGAACTTCACCCTCCACAAACTCTTTGATACACAACTTCCATATCCAATCAATCACAATCCATTCTCACAATCCATTCTTGATCAGTTCAACAGTAATTCCATCTACACCTGCTGATTTACTATTCTTCAACTTTCTCTCTACCTACCTATTACCTCCTACATGCTAATTGCTTCATCCCCAAAAATACCTATATCTTATTACACTATCAAACCACACACATTCACTATCACCTCTTCATCCCTGCCAATGTTATGTAGAGTTTTGAAATGCTCCAATCACACTCTCCTCACGTCCATCTCATCATTCACAAATGCTCCATCTCTATTCATTTTCTATGAAGATTCCCCTTACTCTCTTTCTTAACCTTCTGTACTTTTTTACAAAACAATTTCCCCATTCATCCTCCTTCCAAACTCTTCATTTACCTCATCTTTTTTATTAAGGCTTGCAACTTTCACCTTTCCTCCCTAAATATCTTCCTTTTGTCTCTCTTCCAAAGCCTCTTCATTGGCTTTCAGTACATTCAACCAGGCATCTTTTTTACCTTTTACATCACCTCTTCATTCAACCATTCACTATTAACATTATTATTTCCTACTTTAGCACACATATATACTTCACTTTCAATACTAACAAAGGTTTCCTTCATTTGCGCCTAGATTTGCTAAGATTCATTTTGTTCATATTAAACTGACTTACTTTCAAGTGCTCTTACATATTTTTCCTTACAACATTGTTAGGTTTACTTCTAACCCCTGATTTTCCCCGTTTCCTTCCTTTTTTTTCTTTTATTTCCATCCAAGCTCCCAGTAACTTAATTTCACATAAAAACAACATAATCAACTAATATTCCAATCCCCCCAACCCCCTCAGGCCCCTCACTGATTTAACATCCATCACATACTTCAACATCTTCCCCAACACAAAATCAATCATACTCTTCACTTTGACACCATCTCTACCTATGCATGTGTTTGAACAGTTTAATGCATTTCTCCATTTCTTAGGTATTGATTAAAGAAAGAAGTTACTAATATAATATTTGTATTCAATATTTAAATGTAAATGATATAATATGATAATAATAAGATAATGCATATATAAGTCTTAAAAGCAAGAGAAAGTATATAGTCACCATAGAAGAAAAAGAGTCAGTACAGAGGAAAAACATCGAATACAGAGATATACAGCACAGAAGAAAATCAGATACACAAAGAGAGACCGTACAGAGGAAAATCTAATACACGGATTTACGGCACCAATAAGGTACAGAACTTCACTTTGCCTACATACCCGCGGGTACAGAACTTCAATATACCCACATACTTAAGAAATCTTTAGAGGCAAAAATAAACTATAGACGTCCATATTGCACATGAATTCATATCACTCATAAGATAAGACGTTCAGAAGCAAGCAGAATCTACACAATCTATGAGGTAATTATATTTACACATCATTTCATTTATAAAACCTAAGCATTTAATCAGTTGAATACAAATTTACTCTCGTTCTTTGAAACATGTCGATGACTGAAGAACAAGTGAAGACTATGATAGAAAAGGCAGTAGAGAAAGGAGAGACTCAAATAAGAGCAGAATACAGGAATATTATCCCGAAATTTGGCGGAAGAAAGGAAGAGAAGGTAGAAGACTATCTTTTTCAGCTAGAAATATGGATGGAGACAACATCGGGTAACAAGAAGAATAAAAATGCTATGATTATTAGTGGTTTGTCGGGAGAGGCTCTTGAGACGATTAAGAGTATTCCAAAGGATGAGATACTGGGTGATGAGGGATATAAAGCTATTGTGGAAGAATTAAAGAAAAGATATGTAAGAGATCAGTCTTTGGAAGAATATGTAAAAATAACAGATTTTGACAATATAAGACAGGAAGAGGAAGAGGAGTATAGAGAGTATGTAAGCAGATTTGATAGGATGATGAAAAAATGTGAAAGAATTGAAAATGTGCAAATGAATAAAAAATACATTGCCTTTAAATTGATAGATAGGTCAAGAATGAAGGACATGGAAAGAAAAATGGTCTTGTCATCTATAAGAGAATCAAAGGACCCTTATGAAGATACAAAAAGATCTATAATGAATATTATGTCTTCTGGAGTGACTAATGAAGGAAGAAGGAACGAAAGACAATGGATGAGTGCAGAAAACAATTTTGCTCCTGCAAATAAGACGAAGGAATATTGTGAGATATGTCACTACAACAACCATAGCACTAACGAATGTTGGTGGAATGAAAAAAATAAAAATAGATGCTATAAATGCAAGAAAGAAGGACACTGGGCAAGAGATTGTAGGGAAGATAAAGGAGTAAAGAGCAGAGTGTATTTGCAGAACACAGTGCAAGAGAATAAAAATATGAGAGAGGAAATGTTAGCCATTTTAGATACCGGCAGCAATGCAACAGTAGTAGGGGAGATATGACTAGCAACAATACTAGCAGGCATGGATATGGAAGTTTTGAAATACATCAATAAAAGCCAAAAGAAAAAGGAAGGAGAAATAACCTTTGGACAAACAGACTACCAGATAATAAAAGAAATAGAAATTCCATGCTGCATAAAACAAAAAAGATTTGCTATACAAGTAACAGTAATTGAAGGAAATATACCCCTATTATTAGGAAGAAGGACAATGGAACGGATGAAAATGGTACACGATGTGTATAATAGAACTATAGATATATTGGATATGAAAATAAAAAATGTGAGAACAATAGAGAGTGAAACAGGACATGTCTGCATATCCCTGGGTAAGTTGAGAAGATACTGCTGGTTGAACGAAGAAAGAGGTGAATGGATAAAAAATAAAAGTAACGATAGAATCCATAAGATCGGTAAACTACACCTACAATTTGCCCATTGCAGTGCAGAAAAGCTAATAAAATTAATAAAAGATGCATACGGTGGTCAGATAAGAAAAGAAGATTGGAGAGAAGTAGAGGAGGAAATAAACAATGTAAACAAAAACTGCAATACATGTAAGAGATATAAAAGAACTCCATCTAGACCTGTAGTGGGTTTGAACATGGCAAGAAAATTCAATGACATGTTGCAGATGGATGTGGGTGAAATAGATGGAGAAAAATTCCTTATTATGATAGATACAGCTACAAGGTATACACAGGGTTGTTGGTTGAAAAGTAAGAATGCTGTAGAAATTATTGAGCAATTAACCTCTAAATGGATTAAATACTTTGGAACACCCAACAGCATATTAACTGATGCCGGTAAAGAATTCCAGAATGAAAAAATGGAAACATTTACAACCAAATTCAACATCGCTCGCTTAAGCTCAAACATACAGAATCAGAAGTATTACTTGGATGATAATCGGACATGTTAGAGAAGGCATGATGGGAATAAGTTACAGTAGTAAGAGAGAGTAGAGGAGTGTAGGAGAGGAAATCATTTGATTAAAATAAAAAATGAAGGTTATTAAAAAAACATAGAGGTGTATGTGTATACTGGGCCAAATATTAAGCACAGAATAAATCTTAGTACTCACATTATGGGTTTTATTTCACCTATAACCAATTGGTATCTTGACAGACTACTAAGGATTCAAATGATGGTAGATATAGTATCCATGTTGATTGAATTTGATAATGGCAATGTAGGTAAATAATATGAAATAAATGATGAATAATGGATACCAAAATGCCCTCCCCCGAATTTCTGGGCGTATAAACAATTGAGATAGCTCGGATAAAAGATATAAATATAAAAGAGCGTTAAAGAGTAATCATAGAGGTATAGCATACCCTATGAAAAATATAGTATATTACTGTGGAAAGAAGTACCAATTTTATAGTAAATTAATATATAGAGAAACAATGATAAGTGACTTGAGGGATAATAGGAGTCCGGACTTCAAATATATTAAGGTAATAGATTGAGAAAAACAGTCCATAGTTAAACATGGTGTGATATATATATAAACTTAAGAATTAGGTTGAGCAAATTAAGTCACTAGTAACAAGAATATATACATAACAAATGGGAATTAAACTACTAAAGACTGAAAAAACAAGAAGAAGGAGAAGGAAATAAGATTGGCTAAAAGACGAACATGGATCCTAATCAAATAGTAAATAAAGAAGGAAATGTAGACAATTAATTCAATAATTAATGGAAGAAGATAAGTAACAATGATAGATAAATAAGAGAATACTACAATGTTAGAATAGTAACAAACAAATTTACAAATGAAAGAATTATAAATACCTGGAAACTAACATTTAGTATGAAACAAGAAAGAAATAATATGCTGAAACTCTAAAAGTGTCATCAATAGGATAGAGTGATCATATATTGTCTTATATAGTATAATATATAAAATACTCTCACTGTTATTAATTAACATATAATTAAGATATCTCAATACGAATAAAAACGTTTACTTATGAGAATATGACACTTAGGATTACATATGAGAATTAATATAAAAAATTACCTATAACGTATATTATATTAACGACGAGTAATAGATGAAGTAGATAATGAACACTAGATGATAGATATTTGACGAAGGAGTCAATATGAAGATTAAAGAAGTAAGTAGGATCTGAGAAGAACTATGAACCATGAAGAGGTTTTCTTTAGAAGTCATAGGAAGAATAAGACTAATTATAAGTAAGGCAAAGACAAAGAACAATATCAATTATAATAATAGGATATAAGAAGTAAATAGAACATGATGTATTAAAGGTATACTTAATGATGATAGTATAAAACAATTTACAATAGTAATAAGAATTATTAAATACCTGTGAAAACACATATGTGATGAAAAAGAAAGAAATTAATAAATGCTGAAACTATAAGTGTTAACAATAGTGAATTAGAAGCTGTAAGTAGTTTAAATAGTAATAAATACTCTCACTGTTATAACATAATAGATCTCAATACGAATAAACGTTACTGGATAGACCTTAAGGATTACAATGATTTTAAAATTCCACGACGACGAGAATATCAGTATTGAGAGGAAGATAAGAGTACAAAATGTACAAGAGCTAGAGATAATGAGGAGGAGTACAATGGGAATTGATACGAATCGAAAAGAACGAGAGGTACTGTAACTGAAAGGACTATGACATGAAGAGGTTTTACTTGAGTCATAGGAGACAATATTCGATATATTACAGAGCAAAGGAACAATGAATTTGAGAAAGTTTTGGAAGAAGAACTCGACTGTTTTATGACGGAAATACACAAATAGCACGCGAGCGATGACACAGAGCAAGAAATAATAATATACAAGTATTTTGTCTAGATTACAAGAAGAGCAAATGTGTCTATCACAATGACGGGAATAGAAAAGATGAAAGCAAGACTAGTGGAATAAGAGATTTTGAGAGGCACCATATTATCCAGCACAAAGAAAAGATGCTCATTCCTACTGTATTAGTGACATAACTATAGAACAAATAAGAATTAGCATATGAGATTAATTTATAGCTCTAACACAAAAAGGAGACTATTAACTCTATAGTATTTTTAAGAAGCTTATCTACAAGCAAGAAAATCATATCGATATATATAAAAAGAATGAAATCATATTATATAAACCCTCCGAAAGATAAAATAGATCAATGGAGATAAATTGTGGCTTTTTAAAAGAGATACAGAGCATGATTAAAATTTAAATGGTCTTCAGATACACTGCAAAATATGCGCCACATGGTATAACACAAAAATCACTTCAACATTTAATATAGAGTAGAGATACTATTGAATAAAAATAAGAGATTATACAGGGACGAATCACCGTCTGAAATCAATATTACTTTCAAGCTTCATAAGGAAGGCAGAACTCACAAGGAATTATTGTTTTCATGTCTGATGGGTATATATTTGGTACTTGAGGGTCTAGGGAAGAAGAACACCGTGGGTTATTCATTCAAAATCGGTTTTCCGTTACAGGGAAAAAAAGACAAATGTTGTTTTTTTGTCTATGTTTGATCTCGTTTTTTCATCAAAAGTAGTTTTTCTAAAATATAACATAGAGGCTAACTCATGGTATATTTTTTTTCACGAGTTCGCAAGATATTTCTATTTTTTTCAAAATACGAGGATACCTAAATTAGCAATTAACGCAAAATATAAGCATTGAGATATTTTAAAATAAATAGAATTTTCTCTATCGTTATATATTGCATAATAATTGTTTTTATCGGTTAATCAAACATTTTTAAATATGTAAGTTAGTTTGTTAGCCTATGACAGACTTGCTGTTATTTGTATGGACTACTAATTACTTGACTAATTTTACTATGTAGTTTTACATTGTATCAATAATCATATGTAGTAGAGTTTTAGCGTTGGTTAAACTCATAAGAGTAGATATTATATTTATATAGAATGAGTCTGAATGACAAACTCAAAAGTGACTTATTTAAGGTGATGCTAAAATAATATATATAATTAAAAATAATATTGGAAATATAAAATATATCATCGCCACACCAAGATTGTAAATGAAGGAGGACGAGTGAATGACTAAATTAAATATTTGGCTTTGGACATATCAACTTTTGATCTACACTAATCAACATTAGATGTTAGCGATAGATATGTATAATAATGAAAAGAAAATAGAGAATTGAATGAACTAACCATTGTGGCTTTGGAATATCAACTTATGATTCACTAATCACTAGTCCCCCACTTCCCCAGACCCCATTCACTACTGAGTACTGACTATGTGCTGTGACTACTGACAAGCACATTATCACTGGGTATCAGCGTGCTCAGCCCCATTTACATTTTGATATGAACTGATATCTCAGAAGTCGTATGAAGTAATCGTGTGAGAATGACAATGGTGAAGGAGCAGGGGCAGTAGTTAACAGGACTCTTAAGCTTAACTGCCTTAGCATAATCATCTCTCCCAGTTGGCAAATTCTCAGAATTTCCTAGTTCTAGATTATGAGCAATAAATACTAGTTTTTGCAACGTCTACACAACAGGGCTTGTAGCGGTTTCACTTTTTCTCACTTCTTTTTACACCTTCTTCTTTTAGGCTTAGTCCATTTTCCTTCTTCACTTTTTTGAGCAATTTTAAAGTGGTTCATCACGTTTTTGGAGTATTTTCTATAGGTGTAGTTACTTTTTTCTCCTCTTCTGTTTTGGGTGTGGCAATTAATCATGTGGTTTAACTACAAAACTGTTAAATGGAATCCAGGAACTGGAAAAAAAAAAAAAACCCAATAGGGTAAAAATACTTTGTTTACAATTTTTAATTTCAGGTTGTTTAAAAATAATTTTAAATAATATTAATAAAAGTTTTTGAAATTTGAAATTTTTGAGATGGGAGATGGTACAAGTTTCAAAAATGTCTTGCGTTGGCGATAGAACTGATCCTCAGGCTTCAAGAATTGAGTGGGGAAACGAGAAACAGTCAGACGAACGCGCGAAATGGTTTATTGGTAAAAATAGGCAATGAAATGCATAAACCATTGCTCGAAGGCTTCCAGGCCGTTAAACAACAATCAACAAACAGCAGTTACAGTCAATTACAACGAGTCTAAAGTCCAATTAATAACACACAGATCAGCTTAAGAATAATAATTGTCCAGCCCGCAACCCTAATATGTTTTTTGACTCTTCAGAGAAAGAAATACGTAAAATAACAAGATCTTTCAACCAAGAATTCAGTGATGAAAACTAGAGAGAGAGCTATCACACTTCATATGAGAACACACGCTCGAATCGAGAAAGATATCAAACGTGTAAAAAGTGCCTGACGAGATAAATAAGCTAATCTGCATGGAACTAATGTGGTAGTTGAGAATATGTTGCTGGGGCAGACTACAGTGTTTTGTGCTTCTTGCAATGGTACTTCGTGAAACTGTCTTCAGGTAAGCTTGTCTGAGTTACTCACAGTAAAAACACAAAACTTAAGCCTTTCCTTCCTTTTATCTTGTATAGCAAACTTTCATTTAGTATTAAAAACGACTATAAAAAACATCTGTTTCTGTATAACTCTGACATATCATATTGTATATACTACAATAATATTGGGGTTATGAAATCATATATAAAAGGAAAATACCTTTTATTTGCCAAATGATATTTGAAATATGAATAGAATAATCAATTGAGACCCTGAATATAGGGCTCAGGAGGATGAGATAATAACAGAATATATGACATTACGACTAGTCAGTTACACCTTTTCAATTATCCTTCATTTTCCACTTGCCTCAGAGCAGCATATATATATATATATATATATATATATAACCTTTTTGGTGTTATATATATTAATAATTATATATATATATATATTTATATAATATATATATTATATATATATAATTAATATAATATATTTAATATATATATATTGGTATCACTACTATATATATATGACTATTTATTTAATAATTTTTTTGGGCTTCAAACTTAAAAGGCATAGTAAGTAGATATATATAATATAGATACTCAGTTGTACCTATATACTTATATATGCTAACATACACTATAGTATATATATATATAGTAACCTCAAAAAAGCCTGAGATAGCCACTTGCCTTAATATATATTGTATATATATAAATTAATATATATATTAATATATATATATATATATATATATATATATATATATATATATATATATATATATAATATATATATATATAAAAATAATAAAAAAAATAAAAAAAAAAAAAATAAAAATAAAAAAAAATAAAAAAATAAAAAAAATAAAAAAAAAAAATTACTTAGATATATATATTATAAAATAATATTAAAATAAAATATATATATTTATATTTTCATATTATTCAGTCTTTAGTCTTAGTTTATTATAGGTTACTACATGTTCTTTTCCATTGAAGAAATGAATAGTAATAAATTATCATTATTCTTACCTAGACTAAATACTGGCATGTTCTAATAGAATTTTTTTAAGAAAAATATTATTAAAGACCTTGAAAATGCTTATTGTGCAGTTTTGTTTGATGAAACTACAAATGCTGCAGGGAAAAAAGAATTGGAAATTGGTGTGAGATATTGGTCTACAAGTCAAAATTGAGTTATGTATAGCCATTTACAGACATTTTTCTTAGGTACTGCTACAGCTTCTATTCTAGTGGAAAAATTGAACTGTGCTCTTAATAACTCATCGATTCCATTACAAAATGTTCTTATGTTAGGATCAGACAGTCCAAATGTAGACAAAACAGGGAAAAGACTATTCAAATGTTCTTATGTTAGGAACAAACAATCCAAATGTAAACAAATCAGTGAAAAGACTATTTAACGAGCAAGTAACCATAGTAAGAAAAAAAGGACTTTTAAATATAGGGTTTTGCAATATCCATACAATACACAATGCTTTTCTAAAGGGTATAGAGGAATTAGGCGAAGATGCTTCAGAATTTATCTTTAGCCTCCATCGTTTCTTCCACAACTGGCCAAATCCAAAATTGAGGAAAGACAACAGTGAGAATCACATATAGACAAACGAATTGTCTCGTTAATGTGTAAACATCAACGATAGTTTATGATCAAACATGAGTTCACAAAATGTAAGAATATATAGATGGCCGTTAACGCGCATATTAAGGAGAGTCGCTGGAAAGTTTTGGAACTAATTTGAGAAGCAGTGAAGACTCGATAATTTGTTGATGAGCTTCAAGTATTAAGCTTTTTATTAATTATTTTTTTATATATTCTACTTTTTTTTTTTTTTATACTAAAGGAATACCCAAGCAAGGCGCGAATGCACTGATGAAACACACCTCTCCGGATATCAGAAATTGTGGAGCAGAATTAGTTGAAAGCAGGAAAAACCTACGCATGGAGAGAGAGAGCTCACTACTCTTGTGTATATCTAGCGCACCACTGGTCTTTGCCGGAGAGACAGACAGGCGAGGCTTCTTCGCAAAGGAAGAACCAATTAATTCATACTCTTACTATTCTGTTATTGTCATCATTCGGTCTATCGAACTCGTTGCGGCTACGAGGGGAGGGGATTTGGCAAGTCAGAAAAGTCCTCTCAAAGATCTTGAATTTAACAAAAAAATCGAGGCATCGCTTTTCTTAATACTGAAGATTTACTGCCATTTGAAAGAAATCCAGTTTTCTTATGAGGTATTAAGCAACTGTCGGAAAAATTGTTTGTGAAAAGTTATCATAAGCGTATTTTGGTCGTCTGGCAATAGAAAAACACTGCGGGGTGTTGTTGAATCTGTTGAGCATGTGTGCTGAACAAGACTCCTATCCTGTGTCCTCGAGGCTCGCTGTTGGAAAAACTTTAATGTCTTAAGATAAACCCCTAGATGAAGATGAAATTTTGTTCTGCTATATTATGTATATTCTGTCTCTATAATATATTATAAGATTTTGAGTATATTATATGGTAGAGCTTTATACGCTGGAGTGTCATCTCCGCACACAATGTAGTAATATATCCATACATGAATACTCTTGGTAGAAGTTGAGTCTGGTCTGAGAGCTCAAAGTCTCAGTATCTTTTTGGATGAAGATATATACACATGAATCCATTGATTCGCGAAAAAAATCATAAAAGAGATCTGATTAATTGGGGAGTGGTCTTTTATTTTTTGAATATATATTTTTAAACCATTGCATCCCATCGAGAGTAAATCACACTTCAAGATTTCTCTCTAAATAATGTTAAAGAGCTCAGGTAAGGAGGGGAGCTTTCAGCGTGTCACTGTCACAAATGGTAGATGGCGAGATGTGGAAAGAGCATTTTCCAACGTCAGGCAGAACTCTCTGATCAAGTACCTTCCAAATAGTGTCGAGCTATATAGCCAGAGAGAACTTTTAAGAATTGTCTTTTTTAATCACTTGTTAAAAGCTGGTTTAGCTCTAAAAATGTATGATCAACAAACCTTACCTTATTTCTCTAACACCAGACGTTCCTTTCAATGGGACCGTTTAGCATAGTACAGATACCTAATTCACCATTGGTTAAGTTATGGATATTAGATGAATATGTATGTTAAAAAAACGACTAGAGATGAATGATTGTCAAAGAGCTGCACAATAAAGTACATAAAAAAATTTGACATGATATTAGTAGGTATATTCAAAAAACTAATGACCAACAAAGGAAAAAAATTTTTTTGCGAGATTTTTGGAACAAATGCTCGAAAAGGAGTACCTCGGTAATAAACAGCAGGAGAGTAAGAGAGAGAAATTAGTGCAGGCAATAAAACTGTGATTGGGTATCGGAATATAGCTAGAGTGTAAGCAAAGAATTGAATTAAAAATAAAAATAAAAGAGAAGCATTAAAAGATAAATAAGTATTTATATAAGACTCGAGAGGGCTTAGCCCAAAGCGATGCTGGACGGTGTCACATAAATAGAATCTCAGAGAAAAAGGGCGGATCTGAAAAAAGATGTTAGTGGTGGGAAGAAATTTAGGTTGCTGTTGTTAAAAATATAAAAAACTAAGTCTCATTTCAGACTTTTTAAAAAAGTTTAATTTTATATTCTACCTTAAAATTTTATTTTATAATTATTAGGCTATTGTTTCACTTTCTGTACCAAATACAGTAAAGTATGTATTTTCTAGTATAGTATTAATTATCCAATTTTCTTTATACTCATGACATTGAATAACTTTATAAATCATAACATTTTTCATTTTATAAATATATAACTTTCATATATCACTTCAGTATTAATTATATTTAAAACTCCTTCATTAAGTTAATCTTAGCAATCTTACAAAATATTATTTAACATAAATATAGGCATGTTTGTTAATAGTAAATAAGTTAGGTATATTATATATATCCATATTGAAATTTTATAAGTAATGGAATAATTAGTTAAATAATTTTATTATTCTATTAGTTTATAATTTCATCAATAGAAATGATCGTAATTTTACTTGTCAGGGCATTGGTCAGTCACTGACAGACTATAGTTATTAGCACTTTTTCAACATTTATCAGGATACACCTCTTGTTAGCTACTCTTTTTTTTTCAATTTCAATAGAGTTTTATTCACTTTTGGTCACTTGTTTTTTTGATACGAAGAGCTTGCTAGCAAGGCCCTGACGAGCAGACAAGATAGTTCTAGCCACTTTCATGCAAGGGCCTTTGCTACCTTTTATTATTTCCTTAAAAAGTATAGTCACACGACTTTTTGGCACGCGCAATTTCTAAATTCCCCTGATTAACATAATTATGCATCAAACAATGTTACCTGAAGCTGAAACAGTAAGAAAACATTAATGAAGCCACCAAACAAAATATTATGAATATCAAAATTCAGAATATAAAATAAAAATATGGAAAACCCATAAAAATTTTGAACACAAACTCAAGGGCTTCCACCTTGTTGGAAATTGGAACCAAAAAATGTCCAAATTAGAAGGGCATATTTGCTAACATCACGTCACTAATAAAATTGTTCAAACACTACATGTAAAACCTTCCACAACTCTTATCTCGAAACAAAACGAAAAAAACAAATTTTTCACTCTAGTTATGTTGTGTGCAGGCGAAGTTTTGTTTTATGGGAACACCAATACCGTTTTTTTTCGGAAAAAAACGAGCTTGTTTTTTTCCTTTCCCAACCCTAATTGTGGACCGGTAATAACAAATTCAAAGAAGAAATAATAACAAAACTGTCTGCAAGATTTGAAATAGGTAGTAGCAGTAAAAATGATATAAAATACCTGGGGGTGAGAATACATAAGAGAAATGATGAAATTATAGTGGACCAAGAAGAATACATAAAAAAATTAGAGATACCAGATACGATGAAAGAGCATGGAAATAGAAAGCTGAAAGGAAAAGAAATAACAGAGTACAGATCTATATTAGGTCAATTGAACTGGTTAGCAAGAAATACAAGACCAGAAATTTCGTTCATGGTGAGCAAATTGAGTGTGTCAGAAGAGGATATGAATGTCAACAGATTCAATGAATTGAGGAAATTAGTTAGCCACTGTAAAGCCGAACAACAAGAAATAAAATATAAAAGATTCAGTGAAAACATCAGTATGGTGGCATTTTGCGACGCTTCATTTGCTAGCATGGAGGGTGAAAGAAATCAGTTGGGTAATATTATACTCATAGTGGACGATATGAACAGAGCCGGACCGATCATGTGGAGTTCTAACAAAAGTAAAAGAGTTAGTAAGTCTGTCATAGAGTCTGAAGCAGTGAGTTTAACTCAAGTAATAGATAACTCTGTGTATTATAAGCAACTTTGGAGAGATACTACAGGTAAATCCATAGAAATAAAAGTAATGACTGATAGTAAAACACTAGAAGAAGGTATAAAATCTGAAAGAAACTCGAAAGTAAAGAATCTGAGAATAAACATGGGATATATAAAAGAACATATACATTATGGAGATATACAAGAGATAAAATGGATTAAGGGAGACCAACAACTGGCAGATGTTCTTACAAAGAATTGTGGTAATAAGAAAATACTTCAAGATGTGTTACAAAGCGGAAGACTTTTTCTCTAAAGAATTAGAGAAAAACAAAGGATGGGTGAAGATGTTTGAACAGTTTAATGCATTTATCTATTTCACAGGTATTGAATCATTAAAGAAAGAAGTAACTAGTATAAATATTGTGTTTAATATTTAAATGTAAATGATATAAATGATATAATGATATAATATGATAAAAATAAGATAAGGCATATATAAGTCTTAAAAGCAAGAAAAACAATATAGCCACCGTAGAAGAACAAGATTCAGTACAGAGGAAAAACATCGAATATAAGGATAAACAACACAGAGGAATATAGGATACAAAGAGAGACAGTAAAGAGGAAAATCAATACTCGGATTTACAGCAACAATAAGGCATAGAACTTCACTTTGTCTACATACCCGCGGGTACAGAACTTCAAATACCCACATATTTAAGAAATCCTTTGAAGTAAAAAGCTATAGACGTCCATATTTCACATACAAACGGATAACTCATAAGAAAGACGTCTAGAAACAAGCAGAATCTACATAATCTATGAGGTAATTATAATTGCACCATCGTTTTCATTAAAAACCTAAGCATTTAAGCAATTATATATATACATATATATATATATATAAAAAAAAAATATATATAATATATATATAAAATATATATATATATATATATATATATATATATATATATATATATATATATATATATATATATATATATATATATATATATATATATATAGCTATATATATATACACATTTTTTATATATAAAAAATACATATTTAATATATATATATATATATATATATATATATATATATTATATATATTATATATATAATATTATAAATTCTTTCTTTCTTTTTTTCTTCACCTTCCTCTTTGCCCCAAGATTGGGGTAAGGTGCCGTACAAGCATCGGAAAAGAAAAGTAAGTTAGAAGATATGAACAAAAAGTCAAAAGGAAAGCCCAGCCTTACCGCCTATAATATATATATAATATATATATATATATATATTATATTATATATATATATATATATATATATATATATATATATATTTTATATATATATATATATATATATATGAACGCCCCGGCGTAGGGGGTGACTCACAGACTCTCATGGAGAGGACGCTGGTTCAATCCTCCGCATACAGTTGGAGTTTTATCTTCCTGGGTGAAGAATTAAAAACTCTACTGCAAACACTCATGGTGGCTGCTGGTTTTGTATAGCCGCTTTAAAGTCGATTTCTGTAGTCCCCCTGTTACCCTCTGAAAAGAGGATAAATCAGGTTAAAAGAACAGTTTTAATAATATATATATTATATATATATATATTATATATAATATATTATATATATATATATATATATTATATATATATATATCATATATATATATTCAATGAGGTTAAATTACATTAGATTAGGTTTCGTTAGGTTAGGTGGGTAGGTTAGGTTACATTGCATTAGATTAAGAAAGGTTAAAGTTCTTTTTTTAAAATTTATTATTTACTTCACAGGTTTGTGCTAATGCGATTCTTATTAATCCAACATGCCATGGTGGACCAAACATAACTGTGTAAATAGTATGAGACATGCTTGTCTAAAGGAATATATAATAGATGACGGCTATTTTCTCAGCAGTGGATGTTTGGTGGAATTTGCAGGAAAAATGAAGCTTTTTATGTGCTGTTCCTGACTGAACAGAGAAAACTTTAGTGGATTGAATTAAAAAATTTATAAAAGCAGGAACCAACAATGTTAGTGACTCTTGGGCATTGGACTGTAACGTAAGTTCTCTTTCTGGCTATTCTTTTAAACATTTAACGGTTAATCATACACAAAACTTTGTGGATCAAAATGTAGAGCATACTCAGAATATTGAGAGTACGTGGAGTGTTTTTAAATATAAAAATTAAAAACAAAAAGGTATACACAAAAATATGACTGATTCATATTATTTTTAAAGCAGCGGCGGCGAGATCTCGTCAAATTAATCGCCAAACACGTAAACAATACTTTTGAACATACTTCGACTCTCAACTCCACAACTCCCCTTTCATCTGTGTGGAAAGTTGCTCAGAAATTATCTTTACCCTCCAACAGCACTTCTTCCACAGTCCTCCGTTATGGGCCTGATATAACCGAGATGATTTCTGCTCTAGCAGTTGTTGCAAATGCACCCGTTATAGTTTTGCTAGCCATTCGAGCTCTTCCCGCTATCCTGAAGCCTTTCAAAAACTGGAAATTAACACCGCACCGCCAGACTTTTCAACAGGGAAAGGGAGATCATACTTATAACGATATTTTTACATTTGCAGTATATCAAACTACACTGGCGAATAGTAAGCACAGTTTGTACTAGGGATGTACCGGAACCAGGTTCCGGCCGGAACTTCCGGCCGGAACCTCGATTTTTTGGAAGTTCCGGTTCCGGCCGGAACTAGCTTGGTTCCGGCCGGAACTAACCGGAACTTTGTACTTTTTCAAATGTCTTTCTTAATAATAAAATTCAGCAATTGATTTGTCATTTACACAGTTATGATTATGCATAAAAAATAATATTGAAAATTGATATACAGTCGTCCCTCGTAGAACGCGGGGGTTAGGTTTCTAGGCGATATCGCGTATAACTTTAAACCCCCTGAAAAATCATTAATTTTAAAATTTTTACCTTTGTATAAGGTGAATAAAATAGCAGCAGTATTTTATTTATCCTTAATAATAATTGAATAAATTTGCAGATACAATAATGTTATTTACAGAACAGTATATAAACATATTTTATTGACTAGTTAATTAGTAGGATATTTATTACATTACAGTACAGTACTCTACATATCTTAAATGAGCAAAAAAGTTTTTTAGTTTTTTTAAATGAAAAAATATACGATGTACAAACCTTTAAAAAATTTGGAGATAAAATTGTTTTTATATATTTAATTAAATAGCCTGAGGACTGTAATATAAAATTTTAAAGTTTCTTTCAAATAGTTTCTTTCAAATTGTAAATGAAGTTGAAGGTGTAAGAGATGAAGGCAGTCCAGAATCTGTAGGTTGTATTGGCTGCTTTTTTGAGAAATACATCGTTATCGGTAATTGACGCTTTTGCCTTTTTAGCTCACCAAATATTTCTTTTTTTTTTCTTTTCATTTCATTATCTTAACATATGTATGTACTATTTTTATTTTATTTTTTGCAATTTTAATTTTAATTTTTATCTTTTTAACATATGTATTACAGAATTTTAATTTTATTTTTGTAATTTTAATTTTTCTTTTTATTATCTTTTTGCCAACCGGGTATCAGGAACCTAACCCACGCGTTCTACGAGGGACGACTGTCATGTGACATATCATGATTAAAACTGACCTTCGACTCTGTACTTTCGAAAACTTTAAATATGAAACAATATTTTCACACTCGAACGGTAGCTTTAATACTCTAGACTCTAGAGTATTATGTACATTTGTGCAATTTTTTTTTTATTATCTTTTTATTTATATTAGACACCTAATTGCTTTTTAATTATATTCTTATAAAATAGTAATAATCCCCCCATAATTATTGTCTAATTAATGAATAAGTTTGGTAGATAATTATTGTAGTTTAAATAAGTTATTTAAATATCATATATATATTATATATATATATATATTTATATATATTATATAATATTATATATTATAATATTTATATATATATATATATATATATATTATATATATGATATATATATATATATATATAATAATATATATATATATATATATATATGTACATATATATATATATATATAGTTTATATACCACTATAAGTTATAAATACTTTTTCTAGTCACTGGTAAAATATCTAAGTACTCTAATTTTATTTATTTCTTTATTAAAAAATGACTTGAAACAACATTGATGAATTTACTTATTATGTAGATGAAATATACTTATCATTATTTAGTAATACCTAGTATCCATTATTAATTTAAAAAAATAGTGGTAGTAGAAAATGACAAAAGATAAAATAAATTAAAGGATTTTTAATTAAAAAAATAATACATAAAAAATACACTTGATTTAAATTTTGACTTTTTGATTAACAATCATGCTACAGAATCTAGACCTGGGGATAAATAAAATTTACAGCGGTATTATTATTATTATTATTATAATCTCTCATATTATTTTTATTTATTAGATTATATATTATTATTATAATTATTTTATTTTCTTTATAATAATTACTAAAAAAAGAAAATAAACTTTAAAGTAGTAGCTGCTTCAAAATAAAATATTTAATATCTGTTTAAGCAAAAATTTTTAAAATTTTTAAAAAAAAATACCATAATTTCTTATTAAATTTCGAATTTATTTGAATTTTTTAACATGTTGTGGTAGTAGGAAATAGATGATTCCATGTTGGGAAGTGTAAACGGTCCAATCTCTTATCTCAAACACAGTTACCCGCTTCTGAAAAAAGCTTTTTAAACTTTGAAAACCCGTAGAACTACTATAGCTGGGTTTCCAGAAGCCCGACTGCCATCCCGGGCGGCACACAGGCGCACATGCCTCGTTTCTAGAGCCCGTTTGCGCACTTCTACGTCACGTAAACGTCACAGTCAGGCGCCCGTTGTTAAATCCTCGATTTCGGGAATTAATAAACGGGCGGACTGCGCGGAAGAATACTTTGTTTACAAACAAATCTTTTTAAAAAGGTGGAGGCTTGCCCTTTTTAATATTTCAGTTAACTTTTATATTAAGGATTCTAATATATCGTATCATTTCATAAAATAGATACATATAAGTATAAGAGTCATGGGCGTAGACAGGATTTCATTTAGGGGTTGGCAAAGGTTGAGTGATATATATATATATATATATATATATATATATATATATATATATATATATATATATTATATATATATATATATATATATATATATAGTATATATATATATATATTATATATTAATATATATAATATAATTATATATAATATACGGATATATATATATATATATTATAATATTATATATATATATATAATATATATATATATATATATATATATATATATAATATATATATATATATATATATATATATATATATATATATATATATATAATATATATACAATATAAAATAATATATATATATATAATATAATATATATAATTATATATTATATAAATATATATATATATATATATAATATATATATATATATAATATATATATATATTATATATGATATATATATATATATGTAATTAGTAAATACTACTTCATTATCTATCGATTGAGTATCTTTTTCAGTTTTTCCACTAATAAACCCTTAAAAACGTTCTGGCAAAAAATATAAGGTTCATTTTTTTAATTTCTCCAAGATTTAGGGGGGACAAGTTTTGCCCCCCTGACTCCCTGTTACGTCCATGATAAGATGTATGGTTCACAATTGCCAGCTGTGATCCGATGGGCTCGCTCAGCCGTTTCCAGGTACTCAAATTTCCTGTTCTCTGATTGGTTAATGTAATTATTCGAAGCGTTTCCGAGTCGATTTTGCACATTGGCTGCACTCGGGCTTCTGGAAACGCAGCTTATTAAGACATTTAAGATATTAAGACATTAAGAATATAACTTATCCAAATTTTGGTTTGCAGAACTAAGAGCTCACAGTATGGAAATGACAAGATGACAGATACTTCTAGAGAGACTCCACTTGTTAATCAGACAAGTTTTAAGTAGAAAATAGCTGCGTTTCCAGAAGCCCGAGTGCAGCCCGTGTGCAAAATCGACTCGGAAACGCTTCGAATTGAAAAAAATTACATTAACCAATCAGAGAACAGGAAATTTGAGTACCTGGAAACGGCCGAGCGCCTCCGTCGGATCAGCTGGCAATTATAAGCAATACTTTTATACTTATATGTATCTATTTTATGAAATGATACGATATATTAGTATCCTTAATATAAAAGTTAACTAAAATATTAAAAAATTTTGGCAAGCCATTTCCGACACATGCTTTGTAAAAAGATTTGTTTGTGAACAAAGTATTCTTCTGCGCAGCCCGCCCGTTTATTAATTCTCGAAATCGAGGATTTAACAACGGGGGCCTGACTGTGACGTTTACGTGACGTAGAAGTGCGCAAACGGGCTCTGGAAACGATGCATGTGTGCCCTCACGGGCTGCAGTCGGGCTTCTGGAAACGCAGCTTATGTAAGGTGTAGCTGAAGTTGAAAAGTTCCGGTTCCGGCCGGAACTTTTTCAAGGTTCCGGAAAGTTCCGGTTCCGGCCGGAACCAAAAATTTTGGTTCCGGTACATCCCTAGTTTGTACCATCCTTAACTTCCTCAACATCCCTTTGCAAAAGGTGCTGCCGTTCTCTTATGATGAAGGGTATACACCTTGGATATTCCTTGCTTGCTCCCACCATTTGCCTGGTCCTGACCTCTCTCTCCAAATCTCGTCACCCCGATGCCTTATTAATGGCATTATTCCTGTCTCATTCTGCAGTTCACGGTGGGTTTACTCCGTGTTTACTGGCGGCTCTAAAATAGGGGACGGTGTGAGTGTATCTGGGATCTTTCCTGACCCCAACCTTTCCCATACCCTCCCCCTTAATGCTTCAATTTCTATGGCAGAATTAATGGCAATAATGATTGCCCTCTCTCGAATTTTATTCCTTAACCAAGACCACTCTTAGGTCATTTATTCAGATTCGCTCAGAGCCCTCCAGGCGCTTAAAGCCCCGTATTCTAAAAACACAATGGCATCAGCAGTTCAATAATTTCTTCGGCTGCTCCACTCTCGTAAGAAACAAATCATACTATGTTGGGCCTCTCTTACGCAGGGGTAATTGGCAACGAAATCGCTGACAGAGAGGTCAAAATGGCCCCCTCTTCTACCCAGCTATTCTAGGTACCTCCCGGATGTCATTCGACAAGGTCGCCTCCCATCAACTAATTATTATCCTGGTCTCCGACAAGGCTTTCGGTCTTATTGGCATTAGTGCTGAGCGAGTGATCAGCGAGGGGCAAACCTTAAAAGCCAAACATTGGTGAGTGATCTTCCTCTCATTGACGAATGCGCAGGCAACGCATTGGCCACACCAATAACACTCACAGCCACTACATGTCATGAGATCCTCCTCCCATCTGCAAATTTTGCTGTTGCAATACCCCGCAATCTGTTCATCATATCTTCCTTGATTGTCCTCAACTGTACCCCATTGGGCGTCGTCATTTTCCTACTCTATGGTCCATAACACCTTCTAAAAGGTTATCCCATATCTTACCTGAACCCTTCCATTTTAATAGTAGCTCTAATTTCTCCAATCCCCAAGAACTGATTATTCTTCACAACATTTAATTTTGTTATGTAATATTAGGACTATTTATAATGTAAGGACATCTTTTTATTTAGCTTTTTATTTACTTTTATTTGAATATTCATTTCTCCACCAAAATTTTGACATTTAAAATATGTATGTCAAGATCCACCAATAGAGTTGATTTTTCAACCCAGTGTGTCAGTTTCTGTGTGGGTGGGCGGAGTTTTGTGCAGAAACTAAAAAAAAAAAAAATTACACACACACAACATATATATATATATATATATATTATATTACTATATATATATATAATATATATATACTTATATAATATTATATATATATATATTATATATATAATATATATTATATATAATATATCTTTCTTTCTTTCTTTCTTTCTTCACCTTCCTCCTTTTGCCCAAGATTGGTGGGTTAGGTGCGGTACAAGATCGGAAAAGGAAAAGCAGTAGTGAGAACATGACAAACGTCGAAAAGTAAAGCCCAGCCTTACGCCCCCTCTGTTACCATTAATAGTGAGAGCTCGTCAACAGACAGAAAACCACCAGAGCATCTGGGACCGCGACCGGACTCCTTCACCTATGGTTAAATCGTTCAATTAAGCGGTTCACCCCTGGCCCAGGTGGGCCACAACCATGCCCCACACAAAACCCCGCCATTCTCTCCTATTCATCACCTTTATTCTCGCCTCTGCCAAACTCACATTCTCTTCCTGCAGACATTCGTTTCACCGACCAATCACTTTCTCTTCGGTCTCCCAGCCGGGCGGTTCCAACACACTCACACTATACATCCGCTTTAAACAACCTACTATCATTCATCCTTTCCACATGACCAAACCATCTCAACATACTTTCATTTATTCCTCATTTATCCCTTTTTCACACCACACCACTCCCTAATACGATCATTCCTCTCTTTATCAATTCTTCTCCCACCTAACACACCCCTAGATTGTCCATCTGAACACATTGAACTTTAGATCTATACTTCTTATTCCAGACCATAGTCTCACTACCATACAATAACACAGGTAAACATACCTCATGTAAGACCCAGCACAATCAAGACTTAGTCCCTTTGATTCCACCAACATTTAATTGCACCAGCCACCTTCCCATTTCACAACTTTCCTACTACATTCTAGCATCGTCGTTCCCTCTCATCCCACATTATTACCTAAATATTCTAAACTCAGACCACTTGTTCTTACGCTGCTCACCATCTAACATAACTTCACACTGTGAGGAGTGCCTTCACTCACAACCATAACCTTACTCTTATCCACGTTTACTTTCAAGCCCCTCCTTTCAACACACCCTGCCAAATCTCTCTATCCAATCCTTCTCAAACTCTCTTCAGATCCCACACAGAACCAAATCATCCGCATTAAATAGAAGGCACCCTCCACTCAACTCCTTTCTCCAACCTTCTAACACCATTTCTGCAATTCGCCCACTTCAAATTCCTTCATAAACCCCATCCTATGACAAATTGAATAACCAAGGAGACATAAACACAACCCTGTCTTACTCCGCTATTAATGCCTAACAACCAATCACCATTGACACATTTATTCTTACACACGCCTTCACTATCGTCATACATACTTTTTTTCCATTTCAGAAGCCTACCACCAACACCAATTATTCACTAACACTGCCATAACGCTTCCTAATTACTCTATCATACGCCTGGTTGCAAATCCATAAAACCTAAATACAATTTTTCTTCTTCTCCCTCATTTTCTCAATCATTTGTTTCAATGTAAAGATTTGATCCACACATCCTCTACCACTCCTAAACGCACCTTGTTCTTCACCAATCAGTCCTTCAGTCACTCGACGCACTCTTTCGACCAAAATACCAGCATATATCTTCCCTACAACACTCAATAAACTAATTCCTCTATAAATTTTCTACAGTTCCCCTTTTCTCCCTTACCCTTATATAAGGGTACTATTACCGCTCTCTCCTCCAATCCCTTGGAACTATACCCTCATAAACGCTTTTATTACACAACTTCCCAATCCAATGTAATCACCATCGGCCTCCGTTCTGATCATTTTCACAGTAATTCATCTATACCTGCAGATTTACCATTCTTCAACTTTCTCACTCTACCATTACCTCCTCCTTACTAATGACCTCATCCCCAAAATACCTATTCCTTCTTGCACCATCAAACCCACACACATTCACTATCACCTCTTCATTACTGTTAATATTGTGCAGATTTTCGAAGTTTTCTTTCCACACTCCCCTCACATCCATTTCATCAGTTACAAAAGCACCATCCTTATTCATTATTTTAAGCAGATTGCCCTTATTCTCATTCTTAACCTTTCGTACTTCCTTCCAGAAGAGCTTGCTATTTCCTTGTAAGCCTCCATTCATCCTCCTTCCAAACTGTTCATTTACCTCTTTTCTCCTACGTATGCACCTTTTAGTATTTCTTTTTTCCTCCTTATATAATTCCAAGCATCTTTCTTTTGAGACTTCATCATTTGCTTTTAGTACATTCAACCACGCTTCTTTTTTACCTTTAACCGCTTTCCTCACCTCTTCATTCCACCATTCGCTGTTAACCATTCTTACTCCTACTTTAGCACATCCCAATACTTCTTTTGCCACTCACTAACAATGCTTCCTTCATTTGCCCCACAGATTTGTTCAGTATCAACTTGGTCACCATTCAACCATTTTACTAGCGAGCGCTCTTACATGCTTATCCTATTGTCTTGTTCACTTAAACTTCTCACTCTTTAATTTTACCTACTTCCTTTAATATTCACCTTCCTCTCCATCCAAGCCCCCACTAACTTAATTTTACATAGAACAACATAATGATCCGATAATCCCATTCCTAAACCCCTCACTGATTTAACATCCAACACATACTTCAACATCTCCTTCTTCACCAACACAAAATCAATCATACTTTTCACTTCGATACCATCTCTACCTACACCAACTCTAGTATACTTATGGATACTCTTGTGTTTAAAGAAAGTATTACTTACACACATACCTCTCTCTTCACAGAAATCAATCACCTTCCTACCATTCTCCTTTTTCTCCCGCCACCCAAAACCACCTGTTATACCATCCCTTTTTTGATCACCATCCACCATTCAGGTCCCCCAACACTATCAATCTGAAGCTCCTACTCACCCATCCAGGAACAATCATTCAATTATCCCAAAAAATTCGTACTCTCTTCAACGTTTCCCTCAGATGGACCATACGTCCACAAACCCACATGACCTTGAACCTTTTCAAACTTAACATTTAACCATTAGAATTCAGGGGCTCACACACACAAAGTCTACCATAGCTTCTGCTTACACAGAATCACTCATCAAATTGCAACCCTTCTCCCCTCCTCTCATTCCTTCTCCACACCGCAACACACACACATTTCACACCACACCACTCATTTTTCACCGTTCTTTCATCTTTGTTTTCAGTCACAGCGGGAAATTCAAATTTGCCCTTTCTAAATACATCCATCCCTCTCTCCTTTCTTCAAACATTTATTCCTTCTGACATCCATGTACCCATACGATTCTTACAATTTCGCCGAAAGATAGAAGGCTTTTACGGCGATCAGACCTTCTCCGAGGCGATGGCATTTAGCCATTCCTGGCAAGAGATTCAGATGGTAGTAGTCAGCCAACCCAACTTACCACCAACAATATATATGAGTCACAGGAGATTTTACTTCTCCATCAGCGGGATTCGAACATTGGGACACCGCATCGCAGGTTAAAAAATAACCGAATGCTCAACCACTAGGTCATCCACCGTCCCGCAGAAAAGAACGCGTTCAGGCGTAGTTTTTAAAGCCCCCGGTTTTCTCCATCCCATAATTTGCTGATACTCAAAGGCTGGCCCCATATGTTAAATAAAATGAGTCACAGAGATTTTACTCCCATCAGCGGGATTCGAACATTGATACCGCGTCGCAGTTGTTAACAATAATCGGATTCTTCTAACACTAGGCCATTCACAGTCCCCTATTAAAAAGAACTCTTCAAACGTAGTTTTTTAAAGCACCCGGTTTTCTCATCCCATAAATTGCTTAATAATATATTATATATATATATATAAATTATAATATATATATATATATATATATATATATATATATAATAAAAAACTACCTTTTAACGTGCTTTATCCCCTATGCAGGGGGTAACACGGGGGGACCACAGGAAATCGAACTTTAAGGCCGGCTATCCCAAACAAGCGCCACCAACGTGTTCGCAGTTCATGTTAATTCTTGCCCCCAGGTAGATAAAACCCAACTGTTACGCGGAGGATTGAACCAGCGTCCTCTCGTATGAGAGGCGGTTGACTCAACCTCCCGCGCCACGAGGCGCGTATTATATATATATATATTATATATATATATAATATATATATATATATATATATTAAATACTATATATATATATATATATATAATATATATATATATATATATATAATATATATATATATATATATAATACCTCCCGCGCTATGATATATATATATATTATATATATATATAAGGAAGAACTTTGAAAACCTCTTTAGAGAATGTTCATGTTCCTTAAAATGAATGTCATCACATGATAAGAAATTGAAAAGTCAGAGGCTGGTTGGTTTTAAAGGAAAACTTTCTCTAATCAGAAAAAAAAATACAAACTTATTATGGTTCTATAATTAAAGGTCTATTTTCAAAACCTAAATGACTCAAGTATTAGGGCATGATAACTATTATTAGCATAAAAGCTCTTTTTTTTTTTTTACCTTAAGAAATCTCATTTAAAATGTTGAGTCATGCAATATCAGAGTATATTTTTAAATAACATGATGTCATGAAATAATTGTTAAAGAAAAGTCGCTTTTAACAAATGCTTATAAATCTGTCCAATCTGTGGGGAAAAATCAATTTACGTCTACAATTTTGTAGTTGTTCTAATGAGGATACAAAATCAATTTTAAAAGTAATAATAATAATAATAATAATAATAATAATAATAATAATAATAATAATAATAAATATAATAATAATAATAATACCTCCTTGGAGACAAGCGAGGCTTTTCCATCTCCTTCCGGAGGTATATATGGTTCAATAGATGTACCAGTAGAAGCGATGAAAACTGGTTTCTCATTCCAGGGCCTATGAGGTTGGATCCCTTT
>JABUQX010030243.1:0-35000 GCA_015478945.1 Trachelipus rathkii
TATTGAAACCCGCATATCACAACGGTTGATAAGGTGAGCTCAAAGAAATGGGGATTCTGTTCAAATTACGAAATTTTTTTTCGTCTGCTCAATTACTCCAGTTATATAAGGTTCTTATCTGCCCTTGTATGGAGTACTGTTCTCACATTTTGGGGCTCAGGTTCCGACCTTTTTTTGGATATGGTTGAAGCCAAAAAGTCGCTAAAAACATTTATCCTCCTTTCAAACTCTCTTGACCCTCTTGACTATTTTTGGGAAAATCGGAAATGAGAATAGCTTTGTTTTCTACTAAACCGGTTTAAAATTTCATTGCAGATTTGGAAATGATAAGGCAATTCTTTCTTATGGGTTTTGTTCCATCAAATTTCATTTTTAATAAATAAAAATGAGACAAAAGGCTGCTTTGGGGTGTTCTTGCAAAAAAAACAAAAAAAATAAATTAAATAAATAAATACTACCAGTCGCATCTTCAGGAATGCCAAATAAGTTTCATGAACTCACTCATCTAGATGATGACTTTTAAAGATTTTAAACATTCACTTCATAAAATAGTTTTCAATAAACTATAACTATTCGTAAACAATTCGTCAAATTAAAGTTACGGAAACTTTTATTAGCTCATTTGAAATCTATTAGTTGCCAAAGTGAAGGAAAATATATTAACTTTTTATTCAGGATGTCGAAAACTAAAAATTTTAGTTTGTTTTCTTCGGTTTTTAATCATTTTAATGAAACTTATTTTTGATTAACTGATTTTAAGTGTTAAAAATTCAAAATTTTAGTTTTTTTTCGGAATTTGATGTTTTTTTTATTTTTGATGGTTTATATTATTGTTGATCGTTGATTAAGGTTTTCATTCAAACCAGATTTTCGTTTATTTCTCTCGAAGTTAATTAGACGTTTCATATTAATGTAATTATTGGAAATTGTGGGAAATCGCGGGAGTATTTCCTAAAATTACAAGATTGCAATGCAATTTCACTACTCACGCGGCAATCACGACTACGTTCCGTCCTGATGATGATATTTGTACGTAGCCAATCTGATTGTTTAATTAAATTATAAATAATTATGAATAATTACAAATTATGATGATAATGATGTTGATCATTGAAAGTATATATACTTGAAAGATGGAATAGTGTAGAGGTTTTCTCTGCTATGTTTTATAGTGTTACCCTGACAAAGGTAAAATAGATACTGATTCCTCCCCGGGGCATGAACCCCTTGCGTTAGCTTCAGAATCCCCATAAGCTACCAACTCACGGTCTCGATAATAAGGAAGAACCAGCATGACGTATAGAAGGCAGCAATAGAAACGCTATCAATTGGAGACCTCTTTCTTGTTGCGTGCATGCAAGATAGTTTGTATGGGCTGAAATCCAAATTTCATAGCTATTGTTGAGGATTGAAATATATTGCTTGATGAAATGAAAATAGCTGATAATTATTAGATTCAATGATAAAGATGATACTGTAATGAAAATCATTTGACACGTGATAGAGAAAGAACTACTCTCTCCAGAATCTGATACCATAATAACGTCTGGTTTATTATATAATATATCGATATAATATATCCACAATATGAGTGGAGTGACAAATTGATTCATAATGCGCTGATACATTAATGCACGATAATACACTTGATAGTGGAGTCAGTTGTTTTCAGAACACTCCCGGATTAGATTAAGGAATGGGCAGGATGTGAGGGTGTTGCTATTTTTCGGGAAAAGGTGCTATAGTACCTCTTTTTTTGCTTTGTTAAATGCTTTTTGTAATGAAAAACTCAGGATAGTAAAGTGAGTTTGGAATGTTTGATAGTGGAGTCAGTTGTTTTTGTGCTAGAAAGGGAGAATATACGAAAGCAGGAGAAGTAGAGATACAGAAACAGCTAATTTTTTTGATGGTTTGGGGATGATTAGATAAGCCATGTATATAGTTGGTGTGAGTTGTTTTTTTATAGTGTATTGCAAGTGTTTTTTAATCACTGTGATTAAGGCAGAGAGGAGGGAGTGCTTGTTGGAAGGCATTTTCTATCGTATACTGAACTGAAGGATGAATGAGTTAATATAGTTTAGGACATCATTTAGGGTTGGTGTTAGTGAAGGAGGGAGAAACGAAAATGTCATCTCATATCTAATCTACAACTATTAGTTTAATAAAAGGGTGGGGGTAAAAATATGATAGAAATTCTGTTAGTTCCATATATATGGTACTGAGTATGGGAGACAGTGGGGATTCCATACTCAGGCAAAGTTTGTATGTAATATTTGCCATTAAAATGAAAGAAGTTATGTTGTAATGAGAAGAATTAAGTGCGATGGTTTAATATAATGAAAACGAGAAAGGCATCTTCATTCAACATAACTTCTTCATTTTAAATGGAAATATTACAACAACTTTCGGCCTGTTTGAATAGGTTTCCCATGTCTCCAATACCAGTAACATATATATATGGAACGTAACAGAATTTTATCATATTTACCCACCTTTATTAACAATAGTTTATGGATTAGATATGTAGATGCCATTTTTGTCTCCCTCACACCACCCTAATGTGTCCTAAACTATATTACTTCTATTCTCCTTCAGTGTGAGTTTACGATAGAAAGCTTCCAAACTCTATCCCTTCCTCGAATACTTAAATCACATGGAATAACAATTCTTGCAAATTACTATATATAAGAAAACCAACATTAGCACCAAACTATATACATTGCCTATGTAACATTCCCTCAAACCAAAATTAAACTTTCTGTCATCTCTATTTCTCCGTGTTTTTCGTATATGCTCTCCCCCTTCTAGGGCACAAGACTAAATACATCCCAATACTTTCAAATCACTTACTATCCTGGAGTTTTTCTCACAAAAGCATTTAAACAAAGCAAAAAGAGGATACTGATAGCCTTTTCCCGGAAAAATAGCAACTCTTTTTACCATTCTCAAGTTACCATTATAATTCGTGAAAAACTAATATTGCAAAAATAGTTCACCAAGATATCAAATAACATTACCTTAAAAAAATTTGATAACGTTGCCAACATGTAAAATCAACCATTAAAGAGCTTGAAGATTTTTACCTTAAGATTTGATAAAATCTAATAGGTAAAGATTGACGTTTGCACAACAAGCAAAAGAAAACGTTCAATAGCTTGAAGGATCAGGATAATGAAGATTTAAAAGTCATGAGCGTAACACAGGCCAATCTTATCAATTATCAACAATATAAAGATGATCAGAATATCAATCACACGAACATCGCACAATCATGGAATCCTTTGCATTTATATTACTAACACTACAATAAGCATCCCGGTGAAGTTTAAGATAGATTTTATACAAATGAATATCTGAAAACATCAAAAATATTTCAACAACACAACATGAAGAAAATAGTTGACCAACTGAAAACACTTTGAACTGATGGAAGATCAAGAAGAAATCTAGTCCTTAGCTATAGGTCTCGCGTGTCGGGACGAAAATTAGCTTTCCTTTTAAAGATTTAATTTTCATTAAAAAAAGTGGCTTTATAATGTTTTTATTTGTGGTACATTTAGTAATAAAATGATGTGACAGTAAGCATAATACTAAAAAAGAATCCAAAGGGCTTCCTCTCTAAAGTAAATACAATAGAATCTTGTGTTCTTAATATATAATATATATATATATATATAATATATACTCTATAATAATAATAATATAATATATATAATATATATATATATTATCTATAATAATATATATATATATATATATATATATATATATATATATATATATATATATATAATATTATTAATTTAAATAAAAACTTAATTATTTTAGAAATCATTATTTTTACAAATTTCTTTTGGAATATTTATTTAATTGGATTATTTTGATGAATTCCTTTTTTATAATTTAAAATATTAATTAATTGAACTAATTTTAATTTTCATCATAGTTTTAGACTTTCAGTGTTTTTTTGACTTACATTTTAATTTTAAGCTAACCATTGCGCCAATTACAAAGGAAAATGAAACAAAATCCTTTCAAAGAAAATGCCGCTACTGTACATTACAAAAGAAAACAAAGAAGACCATCTATTGGTGTGAAATCTGCAATATACCACTATGTATATATCCATGCTTTAAGCTTTACCACACTGAAGAGAAACTTCCTGAATAAATGATATAATAGTAGGGGTGGGTGGGAGGGAAACATACACTCAAGTCACAAGTCTTGAGCACAAATACAAAGTATTTGTGGATGTGAGTGACTCTGCACCCTCTACACGAATATGTAAGGTGAGCAAACTAATAAAAAAATCTTTAATTTTTTTTTAAATTATATATATATATATATATATATATAATATATATATATATAATAATATTATATAATATATTATATATATATATTATATATATATATATATATATATAATATATATATATATATATATACTAGATAATATATTAATTATATATATTATTTAATATATATAATATTAGAGATATCTATTAATATATAATATATTATATATTATATACTATTATTATATATATATTAATATTTATATATATATTATATATATATATTATATATAATTATATATTAATAATATATTTTATATATAACTAATATATATATATATAATATTATTTATATAATATATTATTATAATTAGTTATATTATAATACTTATAGGTAATATAACTAATTCATTTCGATTATAAACAGGTAATGTATAATATACGATAATATATATCGTATATATATCTATTAACGAGCGATAAGTTACGATTATTTTATTTATTTCTAGATTTTTATATATTATTATAAAGTTCAATATAAAGATAGAGCGATAACTACAGAATATCGTAGGAGCAATAAGTTTTTATTTATATTTTTATTTTAAATTCTATAATGAGAAATCTACTACAAGATTAGAAACGTAACCCTGCAAGAATTTACCGAGGCGTTTTAGCAAAGGGATATTACTCATTATCGTGACCTATTATCAGTAATTCGATAGGGAGATTGCGTAACGGTGAGGAGGTAACTTTATATATATAATATCGTCCCCATACCCCCTAAAATTATACTTGTATTATTCTCTACGCAGTCGCATTACGAGCCCTTATTTAATATGATAAAATAAAAATAATAATATTAAAAAAAATGAAAAAAAATTATACAAAAAAGATTAATAATTAATTAATATAATATATATATAATTAATCAACTTATATGACTAATACTAGTATATACTATATAAGTTATAAGCTATCACACACCATATATATGGCTCAACTTATACTTAATTTAATATAATATAAATATATTTTCTATAATCATTTATATATTATCATATATAACTAATATATTATGAAGAGTATTTTATAAAGAATAATAACCATAATACGTCAACATATAGTGTTAAGGCTATTTTTATATGATGATTTATAAATGAACGATAGTAAATTAGCGTTCAGCAGATAAATATATTTTCGTATCTAAATATCTATATGTAATCATATTTTTTTATTATAAGTTAATAATAATATACTAAATCTATATACTTTTATATATGATAAAAAGTGTGATAAATAGATAATCGCTCTATATATTATTTATATATTAATATTATATATGATTATATAATATTAATTTATATATTAATATATTAATAATAATATTATATATATATATATATACTATTATTATAACTATAATTATATATATTTAATTCATAATATATATATAATATTATAACATTATTAAAAAATTATGAATTAAAACACTTATTAGTCGACAGGAAATTTTTTTTCAAAAGCCTCAAAAAATTAATTATTTTGCTACCGGTGCGGATTAATAAATACGCCATGGAGGAGTAAATGATATTTAGACGGGATATATAAATTAGGATCTAGTATATTTTTGCTCCGAGGTTTTTTATCAAATAGTCGCCTCTAGCTGTAAGAAAGGGTTAAAATAATATTGAAACACCATTATTCCTTCTTAATAGAATATAAAATATATTTAATTTATACCTCACGACAATACCTGGTTCTTTTTACTTATTTTTCCTTCTTTCTTTTTTACAATAAATTTATGGGTAAGTTTATATATATTTTTATTTTTTCCTATCATTTTTTTTTTTACTTTCACATTTAATAATTATTGAACAACAGAATGCTAGTTAGTGAATATTACGCAATATTTTTTTATACACACTTATCTTCTCTATTTAAACTTCATGATAACCTAGTGTATCATACTATTTTTGCTTAAAAATTAATATTAGAGAATTCAATTAAAAATTTAATTGTAAATCTAATTAAGAAATATTATTGTAATTTTAATATATATAAAGTTTATTGATCAGGTACAAAGGCAATATAGACCTAAGTGAGCAGAGAGAACTGACTCCTCAGCTTTGTAATGAAAATAGTTTCTATCCTCTAGATTTACCGTGAGAACATTTTAAACAGAAGTTGCCAACTCAATTTTTAAAGCACTATGAATTGATTGCAAATTAAAGATATAAAAAGGCCTAAATATTTTACAAAAAGACTAACCAATAATTAGCCTAAGTTATGTAAAATATTATCCATTCAATAATTTAATTATAATATATATATAAATATTATTATATATTATATATTATATTTAAATAAATAATAATATTTATTAAATTTAATATATTTATAATATAATTTTATATATTAATATTATTAAATTAATATATAATATAATATTATATATATATATATATATATTATATATAAATATATTATATATATATATATTATAATATTAATATATATTAATATATATTTATATTTTATATAATATAATAAATATATTATATTAATATATATTATTAATATATTATATTTATATGTTGTGGAAAAATTTAAGTTACTTTAGGCCCATACAGAACGGGACGTCAGATTAGAAAAAAATTCACAGGTAGACTTAATAATGATAACATAAATGATATGTTCTTTGAATCAGTTGATCTAATCATACACAGCAAATTGAGTGAATGTGTTACAATACACTGTTGCAGGAGAGATTTATTTCTTTTTATGTTTCGTTTAAAATGAATTGTGCAACGCAGAGAAAACGTTATCTCTATAGGAAAACATTATTGTGTGTATCTTGTATTCGTACACCTCCAAACGTTAGTGCTAGATAATGTAGAATGGTGGAGGTATGAGGTAGGTAGCGGACGGGTAAGTCTTAAATAAAAATAATTTCGACAGGGAGTCTATAGAATATATTAAATTAATAGATTTGTAGAGAATAAGGGATTGAATAATGAAAAAATAGGAAAAATTAAAATTGTTTACTATATATAGCACTATACGAATCGGGAGACCAACTTGAGGTTACCTCTCTGCTATGCATTTGTGGCATAGCGTAACTACCTAAGAAAATGTTTAAATTCCAGAAACAGGCATAAATATGTTGCTATTTTTGTTTCTTAATTATTTCATTTTCGCACGCCTCCAACAATCGATTTATTATATTGGAGTAATTGTGAAAAAAAGTTCTTATCCGACGTTCCGTTCCGTGTGTGAGGCTAAGTATTTTGCATATTATATATATATATATATATATATATATATATTATATATATATATAATAATTATATATATAATTAAATATATATTATATATAAATATATATTAAATTTATTATATTTATAAAAATATATAAATATATCTCTATTTAACAAATATATATAAATATATATTAATAATATATTATATAGTATTTATTAATCAATATATATGATAATAAATATTATATTCTAATTATTATAGTTGTAATATATTATAAATATTCATATATATATTAATAATTATATATATTAATATATAATAAAATATATATTATATTATATATTATATGATAATATTATATATATATTATATATATTAATATAGACCTGTTCATTCCATTAGATCCTAAAATCAATTCAGGTATACCAAAATTATTTCCTATTGCTTATATCTCTAAGTATTAATATAATAAATAATATATATATATATATTTATATAATTCTTAATTATATATAATAATATATAAATCCTTATAATATTAATATTAATACGTACAAATGGACAGATATACCTCATTTATTATAAAAATCTTTAAGTATTCTAACCATTGTATAAAAATTTTCCCTTTTTGAATTTATTATAAGTGTATCTTGAATTATGCTAATCAAAATTCTTACATGCAATTCGTTTGAAAGAATAGTGATTATGATCTTTATTATAGACTGCATTTATCAAAAAATATTTTGTTCAATCCAGAGGTAAAATAGTGTAAGTAATAGTTTATAACCATTTTCCTCACGTGTTTGAGAACCTATACGTTATAATTTTATGGTTAATATTTTGTGTTATAATGAATTTATATACAACTTAATCAGATTTCTAATTGTTATTTGGAATGATGTCATGTGTGATGAATATCGTGTCACATACTTGCTTCTTGGTTACATGAGTAACACAAATCGATCTTTGTGCATTAATTATTGTAATAAGATCTTTATAAATGTTTTGACTAGCAAAGTTAATATCACAGTTAAATGGTTCTAACATCCATGACAATGAAATTGAAGATTGTTAAATCCGTCCTATGGTTTGTGATTAAATTTTTTCCCATTGTAAAAATCAATGCATGTTATAAGACTTCGTCATCATCAATATCAATTTTGTACATGAATTATCAATTCGGTGCACTTTTATTAGCTTTAAACTCAATTCATTAATCAACTTGTAAGATATGCTATTGATTGTAATGACGCGATAAAATTAATGGTTCCGCATGCTCTTGATAATTATCTTTAGAGCAGAAGATCATTACATATTATTACAGAGCTTCCAAAATCCATTTACATTTAAAAGCTGTAAAAATTCCCCCACAAAATTCTTTTTCTCAAAATTTTTGAATACTACATATAGGACTTTTGTGAGGTTTAAATGTGTTCATGTAATTGAGAGTCATCATGTTCTTTTTAGATCGTCTATACTCAAGATAGTTGTGCAGTATATATGAGGTAATGAACTAAAGATGTTTAGAAGATCATTCATGATATATTTTTGTTGGAATATGGAATTTCGCTTACAATCTAACTATTTTATTACTTTATTTATTTTTTTACTTTATATTTTTCTAGATAAATTTATAAAAATACATATATATATCTGTCGCAAAACATTTGTAGATATATATATTTAGAGTTGTAAACACCGCTCCTCATTTTTTACAATTTCAAAATGAGTTTTTAATTTATCAACATTTTGTAAATATACGCTAACAACGCAGATTCATTATGACATCCATTCATTTGTGTAATAATTGAAAGTTTCAGAGGCTGAATTTTCACTTCATTATAATTAGTTGCGCAAAAAGTTTGTAAGCTGTATTATTAACTTTTCGAATAAGCAGAATGGGTAGAATCACAGTTTGATAAGTTTCTTACTATCATAAAAAATATTACATGTTCTGGGTGAATACTTCAGTGCTCAGAAATGTGGATAACTAGCAGCTGAAGAATGATACAAATGCATCTAATTAAATGAGTTAGAGGATCTTCACTTATTTTAATAATGCCATGACTTATACATTTTTATAACCTCTGTATTACACAGATGCTTAACCTCTCATAGTTCTAATGCAATCAATATTTGTAATTTTTAGATTATATAAATATTATTTAAGAGATCTTTAATTAGCATTAAAACAAATTATGCTTAAGAGCATTACACTTCATATCTAAATTGAGAATTAAATCTAGATAATAGTCATAATAATTTTATTTATTATTTTTTGAAAAATACCGTGTAATAATGCATTCCCGTAAATAACTTAAACCACAGAAATGTCATTCGGATCGGTACAATTTAAAACTTGAGTATTTAGAACTTATTATCATAATAGTCTTATATTATATCTTTAACCTTAAAATGTGGCCTAAATACATTTATATAATTAATAGGCTAGTAATTTTGTATGCTAAACCTTTTAAATCCTTTTGTATTCTAATTGCTCTAATTACTAAAATGTTTTCTTTGCAAAATTCGGTTAAATGGTCAACAACTCTAAGAGAACATGTTGTGCTAAATCAAAACAAGCAATATATTCTTCTTGTTTCTTTATCCAATTTACAAAAAATGACTATCTAGTTTTATAAATGTGATAATATTAGTTATTGTGCCTACTATTGTCAATTGATCTTATAGTCATTTTATGATGATTTATTTTAGTGTCAAGCATGATCTAAATTATATAGGCAATTTTAGGCAAAACTTATTGATGCATTAATTACAGTAATTGTAAAAACACTTAATTTATTTTATCACTGTTTCAATTCTGATCTTTAACGAAGCCATTTTTCATTACACTTTTGATGTCTTATATAGCAATGTTCGCTTTTACCTAAAATGCTGAGTTAATATTTTTATTTACTCTATTTTCACTATAATTTTTTTTTTTTATAAAAAAAATATATATAATATTTAAAGATAATATAAAAATTACATTTATTTCAATTCTAATTTTAATTTAATTTCTACAAAAATTATATAAAAATTACAAAAATAAAGTTTTTATATATTTTTATATTTACATTACAAATATTTAGATTACATTATCTCACATTCGAATACCTGAGTGGAACTGTAAAGTAAGTAAATACATACTATCATTACCTACAAACAAGTTAACCATAGATCAGGGTTGTAAGATACGTTTAGGAGTATTATTTAAAGCACAGATTGTGGATTTAAAAATTAGTCCATTAATTAACAATACTTAATTAATTATATATATATTATATATATTAAATATATATATATTTAATCTTATATTATTAGAATATTTGTAAATATTAATAATGGCATCCGCATTATATATTATTAATATTAATTATTATATAATTATAAATATATAATATAATATATTAGTATATTTATCGATATAATCTTTATTAAATATATTATATAATTAAATTAAAAAAATATAATCTATTATATTATTTATTATATATATTATATATCGAGGTTCCATTTATTCAATAGAGAAGTTTCCGTGTAAACTAATTTGATAATGCCGTAAAAGATAGCTATACCATTTATGAGTGAAACTATCTCTAGGTGATTGCATAATATATTATTTTTTTGTGGGGGTTGGATAGGAAACTCTTAATAGATGGTTTGGGCATTATAGAGAGTGTTTTGGTAGGGTAAGATTCACAAATACAAAAGAAATTTTACCTCTTTTATTCTGGATAAATTCTTCAAAAAAATAAAAAAAATAAAGTACAATTTATATATATCATTTAAATTAAAATTTAGGTATATGACACACTATATTTGTTCTACTGGAAGTTTTAAATCTTCCATTATATACTGCCTTTAGATATAAATCTTTAATCATTTCCATTAAAACCACAGTTTAACATTGTCGTTTTCAAAATATCGAAATTTAAAAGATTCAATTATTAAAAGATTAAATTTGCTTTGTCTTCTATCATTATAATGTTTGAAGATATTTTTTTCATTAGCTTTGAAGTCAAAGCCAATTTCTCAGATTTTTAACAATTATATTTTCATTTCATCTCTTATGTTTTTGAATCTGACTTTTCATCGACATACCAAAATAACTTTTATTTTATAACTGAGATAGAATAATATGTATACAATGAAAAGATTTGCAAAATAACTGCTCATATTATTTATAAGTCAATTAATTACCATAGTTCACGTTCCTGCATATTTTATTATGATATTTTTTATGGAATTATAATTCCACCTTTTACTAGGAGTCAGTAATTCTCTTTAATTTGCAAACAATTCAATTACAATATATTTCACGTCTAGAAAAATATTAGTGAAGCACATGGTCATAGAGGGTGATTTAACCAATCACATTATAATGTAATATAAACTTAGACACTTAGAATATCAACACTAAACACGTTTAAATGCATGTGATAATTCTGAATAATTTGTAGTCCACTTAATAATTGTTAAAATTATCAATGAATCAACAATTTTGTACTTCTACTCGAAATAAACGCAGATGTTACAATGAAAACTTGTTCATGTGTATCAAAAGTGAGGATTTTAATTTTAAATGGTTTTGACATATTAAATGATATTTAATTTTATATATAATATTTAAACTTAAGGCAAATTAGCAATAATTAGCCAATAAAACGAGGTGGCTAAAATTATTTTTTCTTTTAGCAGGCAACTTATAAAATTATGACAAAATGGTAAAATTAAGCAATCTGTAACTAGGAATTAGAATGGATATAGACAGAAATAAATAACGTTTTCCATGCGTGCGCCAGTAAGACTCAAGAGTATGGCCTCTACTGTGTCTATATGTTTGAATGTTGGTAAATATATATATTATATATATATTAATTATATTATATATTATATTATAATATATAATTAATATTAATAATATATATATTCAATATACTATAATTATAAATATTATATATATAATAATATATATAATATTTTATATATAATATATATAATATATATATTTTATAGATTAATATATATATTAATATATAATTATATAGTATTATTAATATATAATTTCAATAAAATCAGTGAAATCTTTAATTCTTAGAAACCATGGAATAATGCAATGATTCCAATGAAGACATAAATTTACACACCTTTTTATTAATTATGTTTAAAAAGCACCAAATTGGCACTAAATTAGGTGAAAGAAAACCGAGTGTGATACGGAGCTGAGAAAAAAATTTCTCACGCCGGTTTATTGCATTATTTTTATTGCATCTAGAGAGTTAAAACAATAGAAAATGCAAAAAAAGTGTTTAGTTGACGAAAAAGCACAGATGGGCACATTGGACTTTTGATTAATAGCGATACCGGTGGGGCTATTATCGAGAAGCACCTGCTGTACCGCGTCTTGCTCAAGTAGTATCTATTTGATTGGTAGTAGAAAAGTTACAATACCACTCGCAGAGCGTCATGATGGTTATAGAAGGGAACTTTACACACATCAACCAACTATAAAAATAATGTGATGGTGCCAAAACATTTGTATTCATTGTATTCATGTATTAGGTATGGGTTGTATATATTAATACTTCGTACTATATAGATATATATGTTCATTATATATATATAATATATATATTATTATTCAATTATTATATATTATATATATATATTTTATATATTATCACTTATATATTATAATATTAAATATATATCTATATATATATATATATACTATTATAATATATATATATATATCTATTACTTCTGTATCTTATATATATATAAACACTCATATATATATATATATATATATATATATATATATTATAATATATAATATAATATATATATGAGAGAGGAGAGAGAACCTCACCTCCACGTGATTATACGAATGTACACTCGAAGTGAATGGTGAGCCTACTTTGGTGTCCCAAGTATCACTTGCCGTACGCTAACCTTAATTGGAGACCACATGCTCTTATTATCATAATGTCACATTAGACTTTTATTTGTATAGTAATACGAAAACTCTTCACAGACAGATTTAGGGCTGAGGTGTGGATATAACAATAAGGTATCTACTGTAACAAACAATATTCGTGAGTTAACTTGGAAGACTCTTGATAGATTTCATGGATAAGAAAACTTTCTTGTTATCTCTCATCGGCACGTATTAATTAGCCGATAAAGGGAAATTTTTTACAACTTTTTCTGAATTTCGCGAAAGAAGATTCGGATATGAAATACGTGTCAACAAAACATAAGTGGTATACCCGCATCTTAATATTCTTCCAGTTAATAATGGAAAAGATATTCTAATTAAAGACCATTCTTAAAACTGAATTTTACTGCAGAAATTATTTCAATCCTTCAACACTCCTAGCTCTCAATAAACTCTGTTTTCGAATAACCATATGAATGTTCCTATATTAACTTAAGTAGTTAGATAGATGATACTCAGAATGATAGAAGCTATAATGAAGTGTTTTGGTGAGTATGAAATACGAATATCATAAGAAGAAATAACATATGTCGACTACTGTAAGAATGGTCTTAAATTAGTGGTAGTGAGAGGGAAACGAAATAAACTATCAAAAGAGTTTGAAGATTGAATCGGTATAAAATATTTTTGCATGCATCTATTGATAATATTATATATATAGTGAAAAGCAGGATAAAACTTTTCAGCAGTGCTAGAATTATATTTATGAAGAGAAAGATGAGATTTAAAGTGAGAATGCAGATAAAAATTTTTTTATTCTTAAATCTAACTTGCCGCTCTAAAATTCATTACAATATGTAGGTTAAATCTAAGAAGTCACATTTTAATCTGAGGATTCTTCTCCAGTTTATCCAACAGGGTGGTAGGAGATGGGCAAAGTGTAATGGTATGTTGTCGCATTGTGAGCAAGGGTTCATTCGAGGTCCGATCACCACTGGTATAATCTTAAATACACAAAGGGCAATTACCCACTGTAAAGTATCAAGGGTGAAAAATTTTAATATTTACAAATGGTATATAAAAATATATATATATAAATAATAAGAAATAATAATAAATAAAAGACTCATAATATAATCTTATTATTAAATAACAGAAATAAAATATAGAAATTAAAAAATAATATATAAAGAATCATTAATAATAATAATAATAATAACATTAATATTTTAATAATATTAATAATAATATAATTATCTTTTTGTTATAGGTGTTATTATTATTCAAAGATAATCCATAAGAATGTATTTATTGTTACCAACCTTTTTTTATTATTTAATTATTTTTATTTATATATTATTTAATTTATTATTATATTTTATTTATTATTAATTATTATTAGTTAAGTAGTAGTTAGTAGTTAAGTAGTTAAGTAGTTAAGTAGTTAAGTAGTAGTAGTAGTAGTAGTAGAAGTAAACAAAGCAATGGTTAATAATTTTTGTTATTTAGTTGACCACCACAAGATTGGTGGGTTTAAAATACTTTAAGACCTAAGCAAAAAAATCGCAACGCTTGATATGTTGCATAAAATTAATCTGCTCCATCACTAACATATTATATATCTTATAATATTATATATATATTATATATATATTATTATATATATATATATATATATTAAATAATATATATTAATTAATTCATAATATTTATAATTATATATATATATTAATATCTATATATATTATTAATACTTGAATATATATAATATATTGTGTATATAAAATAATAATACTTTATAAGTAAATAAAGTCAGTATGTTGAGACAGCCTGCCACAATAAATAAATTTAATATTTGGGGTAGGCCTGGGAAAATTCGGCTGTCCAATTGCTCTCGTTTACCGTGGAATTTGACTTCCGTGTTACGGAAAGTAGTAATCCCACAGCAGATGTAATTGCCTTTGCTTTTACATCTTTGCCAATCCAAGCAGTGGATTTTATTAGTTATAAGCTTCTTTCCCATAGCTTACCCTAATCTTTTAACTCACTAAAATATAGTTGTCACACAAAAGTTATACCCATATTACAGTTGTACTTACATAAAATCATTTTTATTTTAAAATACAAGTTTGTGCCAATACCCTTCAACAATATATGGATTATTAAAATTTATTAAAAGTTAAATCTATGATTTGCTAAATATATATTTAATATTCCTCAATAGATTATATTATACAATATTATAATATACAAGATTACCTATATTGTATAAGTCCGAATGTTATAAGTATATACTATATTATATATATTATATATATCTTGTGTGTATTATTATTATATTATATCAAATTATATACGGTATTATACTCATAATATAATATTTTAAATTAATATTTCCAAATTTTATTATATTCGAGGTAAAAATATAATTGTATTCTGAGTAATCCATATATATATAGTTAAATATGTATCAACGGCATACCAATGAAGAGGCAATGTCGCTAAAAGAAGATTTATTCAAATAAAAAATACAGAAATGCTGTGTCTAGATTATATAAAGGAATAATATGTAATACCTATATAGTATAAAAATATATATCTAATATTATATTATATATATTTATATTAGATCTTTTATAAAAGTATATTATATTAATATTCTATAATTAAACTAAAGAATACTAATTCAAAATATTGTTAAAATGATATCAAGTATGGTAATATGTTATATTTATTATAGTTTATATATTTAATGTGAATAATATATACAATGTTTAATAATCAATAAAATAATTTTAATAGAAATTTTAAAAGTTTCATTTGACAATTATTATTTTCTTATATCATATTTTTAATTTATCATTATTACTAATTTTAAAAGTTTCATTTGACAATATATTATTTATCAGTTGAATATTTATTAACATTCAGGGGCTGGGTTCCCAGTGACACCATCCGGGCGGAAATTTGGTAGGTATTCTAAAACGGCTGGAGTTCGTTTCATAATAAATATTATATTTTCCAGTTCAACTATGTATAAAGGATTATATACGAGAATGTTAAATTATTCAGAAAACTCTTTTTTAAAGATAAAGTGATATAGATAACAAATATTTATAGCATATAAAAGTTAGATATTTGTTTAGATAAAAATTAGTAACATATATTTATATAATTAACGGAAAGTTAATTTTATAGTATTAGTACAAATAGAAAATTCAATAATTCGTCTTCATGTGGTGAAAACTGTCATAGTAATGATATGTTAATTTTAGAAAGATATAGTTTATAATTATTAAGCAATAATTTCGATATAAAAATAACAGTTTAAAATATAATTAAATTTATTTTAAAGTAATATAAATTTATATTTATAATTATGAAAGCATTTATTTCTTTTAAAAGCAATATAATAAAATAAATATAATAAACAATTTTATTAATTTTTTTAATTATATAGCTCATATGTTTTAAAGGAGACATAATTTAGACAGGAAATACTGGTAAACTTATTAATAGAATGGACATTTTAAATTTATATTATTTATTAATTTTTATATTGGTAAATTTATTGATGTTAATTATTTATGTATTATTATATTATTATCTTTATATCTAATTCGGTAATCATTACAACTTAATTATTGATTGTAGGAAGAGGATATTATTATTTGCTTTACAATTTAGCTTCATACAAACTCAAAACGCTTTTGCTACATTAGTATCAAAAAAATAACATCAAATATATTATGGAGCCAAAATTATAAATTAGATCTTATCTTCCCATAATAATTAACTTCATATTTAAAAAGAATATCTATACTACGATTAAACATTATTTTAAAATTATATTATTATTATATTGAGTAAATTTAATTTTATCAATTTTTTCACTCCTAACAAGCCCTAAGACTGTCTCCCTTAACAATTCGACATTCTTTTTTATGGCATATAAGGATTTTTTGCTTTTCCTGTTTATATATTAAAAAAGAATAAAAAAACTAAAATGGGAAAATGTATAAATATAATATTATTAAGATATTTTAGAATCTATTGAATAAATAAATACACCAATATAATATATATATATATGTCACTTCCATGATAAAATAAACTACTATGTTATTTTTTTTTATTTACTCAGGTATCGCAATTTCCATGTTGGATTTTCTTAAAATAGTACACGCTGTTTATCTAAATTTTCGTTTGGGCCCTTAAGGCTTAATTATCTTGGGTTTTTTCAAAGCCCACTCATCTAGGTGATTTAATAACTAAGTAATCGTGTGAATCTTGCTAACTGATTTCCTATACGTTGATAAGACATTGCTATTCAAAGGTTTTTGGGGTCCCCACTAGTGCACGATCTACTGAAGTGGTCATCGCTCTTTATAAAACTTCTTGAGAATTCCATCGTGGATCATTTTCACATAATCGTATAACTCACTACTCCAGCTATTTTCTCATACTAATCTCTTTTTGAGTCTTTCTCTCATGTCTCTTCCTGGTTTTTCTTCTGTTTTTGGGGGAGTAATTTATAGATAGAGGACTTGTAGGGGATGGCAGATGAGTCATTATCAATGCGCCGAGAAAACATTGGGGTGTTCTGGTCCATATAAATTCTTGTAAAGGGATTTTTATCGGGGGGGGTATTTGCGAAAAAGCAGTCTGAATTTTGTTTTAATGTGATCTAAATCGCAAAAGTTTGAATTTGAAGCAGTAATACAGTATTCAAGTGTATACAGATAAAATTATGATAAATGGTTTGATTTATTGGTTGGCAAAGGTTCGATATTACATTGAGAGCACAATAATGGAATGTGTTTATTTGCTTATGTGTAGGGTAAAATAGAAGTTTTAAAGACTTTGGATATTTCCCATATTTAAATGCAAGTATTCAAAATACTTGCTCCCAGAAGAAGACTAGGAATGGTTTTAATAATAAAAATATCTAAAAACTGGAAACTTAAAGCATTTGAAATATAAAGAAAATCATTGATCTAGAAAATAGAATAAAAATTTTCTTAGGTGAATTTTGAAGTATAGTTAGGGTGCTATCGTTTAAATTTAATTGTTTTTTATTCGAATATTAATAAAATTTAAATTTTAATCTGATAATTCATGTTAAGATTCATAAATATATAGAGTTTCTTCTAATAAAAAAATTGTTAGAGTGAAAAATGAATTAATTATCATAATTAATTAATTAAATTATTGGGTGGTGCATTATGTATGATGTTCAACGAATGGGCTAGTAAAAGAAGAATTTAAATACACAGTGTAAAAGGATGGTGAAATAGAGGTGTAACAAAATGGTATTGTCTTATTAAGGGGTACTTAAATGGTTTACATAAGTAACGAAGTGACATTGTTTTAAGGCAAACTTATAAAATGTATTAGTAATTTAAGACATGAATAACCTAACAAGAAAAATGGTCTCATTTTGTGAAATTACTTTGAAGATCACAAAGTAATCTCTATGGGGAAAATATTAATCAAGGCATTCGATAGTGGGAGTGATAGAGGGCAATTATAATGTAAGAAACATTAATCATCTATTAAAAAAGCGTCATGATAGGCATATTAGGTTTGATCGTGGTGTCATGTAATTTATAGACAAATAGATGTCGTTTTGTGAGGCAAAGGAATATTTATAATAATATCAGTATCTGATTTGGGATCATTTAAACAATTATCTAAAGGTATTTTATTTAAATGGCGGCGTATAATTAGTTAGAATGAGTTTAGAAGTTTTTTTGGGTTATGGGTTATTTGGAAAGACATTAATTAAATTTATGAAGTATAAGATTATGGTTTTTACCGTTAATTGTCAGAATTGTGTTAACTTAGTCTAATTAAAATATAAAATTCTGATTTTATGGTACAAATTCAAACATTTTTTTCAAAAATAAAAAATAATTAGCTTTTAGAACAGTTATTATTTAGCAGTTGGTAGGTTTTTAGTACTTAGTATTAAATATTTTTATGGTTTTTTTAAAATTTATAACTAATTTGCATGCTAAGATACGAAATAAAATAGCTTAACAAATTAAAATAAATGTCTTAATTTGTAACTGTATAATGTGTTTATATATTTTAAAAAAATTCTGAGAAAAATAATATCTTAATTATTAATAAACTCTTTTAGTATATTTATTTCTAGACATAATAGGATAAGTGCTTTAGACTTAAGTTAAAATATATAGATTTAAAGATAATTTAAATTACCTTTTTGATATGAAAAGAGAGTTATTAAATATATCGTTAATATGATTAAATGATTAATATAATATTTATAAACTCAAGATGTTACAGATATGGTTGATAAAGATAAATCATTTATTTAAAGTAAAGTTAAAACACCAAAATAAAAACAATGAACTTAAAAAATATTTCTGAGCTAATCAGTAAGTTCTATAATTTAATAATCATTCTTGAATTAGTGGTCTATTTATTTATATTAAAACAAAAAAAATTTACTAACTAAATTTTTGTTTTTTGTGTATAGTTTTTTTATTAAAATAAGATTAAATAATATAAAGTATTAGAATGAACGTAAAAATTCAAGGAATTGTGAAAGATTTTCGGAATATTTATTTAGTGTTTATTTAAATAATATATTGGAGCCCCTGGAGGAACAAAAATAATATTAATCTCTACGTAAAAGAATTATTACAAACATAATGTTAGGATTTAACTCACAGAGAAAAAATACATGTGTAGTTTTGTGTAATAATATGAATATACACTAAAAAGTAGAGATGTATAAATAGAAGTGTAAAGTTTTTTATGATATGTTAAAATAAAAGAATAATTTTAACGCAGAACATAGAAAAATAATATCGAAAGGTGAATATAAAATGTTATATTTTACACCAAGAATTTAATGTCTAGACATTCCTCCAGATGATTAGTTATTCAGTAGTATTAGATGAACCCTCTTGATGGTGTCCTTTAAATACACAAATTGTTGTTAATTTTTCATCTCAAGTTCATAGTTAATATTTTCACTGATGGAACTAGCAAGTTTCAAGTTTTCTTTCCTGGATATTAAACTCTGACTGTTTTTCAGAAGATTTTTCTTCGTTCTCGGTGTTTTTGTAGTTATCAAACGACATTATTGATGATATAACTGGCACATTTCTTCACATCAGGACCTTGCTGATTATCTTTTATGGAGTGTTAGAACTTTCCTATCTTATCCTTCTCTAAGTTTCAAAAAGATGAAGTGGCCACAATTTCAACTTTAGTTTTTCTGTCATAGAAGATGCGAAGATATTAATGAAAGATTTTAACTATGAAACTTTCTTTAGTATGTAAACAATCTTAAGTATTTAACAAGTTAAGGTGTCAAGTTAGATAAATATCAATATTTTAACAAATTTATCTTAATGACTTTGAGGTATAAGTGTGGTTTGATAATAAACATGCATTTTGGGTTAAACCAAATATTTTTGGGTTATATTTTTGGGCGTTACATCCTATCAAGAAATTGTTCTATCAGGACTAAAACTAGGATTGAAAATAGTTGCAGTTTAAGAGATTAATAATGAAACTTATTTAGGATTACACGCTAGACTATTTAATGGTATCAAGAAGGAAGTGGCATCATATTCCATCGTGGGAATAATTTATGTTCAAAGAATAAAAACTCATTTCAAATGTTCTTTTGATTATGAGTTTCGGTAAATAGAAACATCACTTAATATTTCTTAAATTTAATCAATTTATGTACAATAAACAACATATACTGTGTTATTCTACTATTTCTTAAAATTAATAAAAAATATAAACAGTACGAGGTTAGTAAAAAAAAAATATTTTTTATTATTTCACTTTGTATATTGGAGGGATCTCGGAAAGAGGATTTGTTTGGGATAGAATCTCTATGGGAGAATTTGCACAGAATTTTTCAGTGGTCGGTATTTACTAAATATCAGCTGACGATTCTTCCTTGTCAACTCTAGAAATTAATTCATTTATCTAATTTTTCCACTAAAACTTTAAATTTCCTGGAATTTAATTTATTAGTTATCGTCATCACGGAATAGGAAAAGAACAGTAGAAGGACGACTTTATCCGAGTAGGCTCGATTATTTAATTTTTGAAACTGTCTCGCTAAATAAGTATCTTTTGTTTATTTGTTAGGACACTAAGGATATTTAAGATTTGATCGTTTGACTCAATCAAGCGTTTTCTAGTTGGGGAATGAGTAATGAAGATAGCGATTGGACAATCATAGTGTCTTATAGAACATGGAAACCATTCTCTTTTACTAATTTATATCATTCTGGGAAACATATTGAAGTTTTACTGGGTTTATTGTTTGAGTGACTTATCGAATGATAATATTATTTCACTTAGATTGTTCGCTGGTTGTTTCTTTTCTTAAACATTGAACAATACTTGACTAAGTTGTAAAATGATGTCACACAAGAGCAGATTGTTAGGAGGAAACAAAATCGACAATGTTCTTCTGATCTTCCCTTTCGTATTTTTTCAGCATTTTTTAAATATAAAGATTTCTGGGGAGATGATGTTTGTTGTCTAGCATTCTTAAAGACATATGTAATGTAAAGGATGGAGTCTTTAATCCTATAATCTGTAATCGATTTGAAAATAGTATGTGTGTGTCATATATATCATAGAATCCATATATGATTTTGCGATATCTAGTGATTAAAATTCATTGTATTGGTAAATGCGTATGAGTCATATAATAAAGATACATGAGAGCATTTAATGTAAGGATATAATTGTATTTACTAGTACCAAGATATATGTGGATATATTTTTCTTTATATGAGAAGTCGTAGAATAGAGAATGAAAAACTGGGAGAGGAGAAGATATGTACTGCAATAACTAAGAAGACTGGGCATGAAAAATTTTAATGATGGTGTTATTCTTATTTTCGCAGGAAGAAAAGGTTACTATACGGGGTATTAAAGATTTCTAAAAGTCGATAATATATATGTTTTTCGTGGGAGGTATCAAGATTACAGAAAGATTACAACCTGTTCCGATTGGGTTTTTGGGTATTTATGATTTTTCTTTTATTCTTTAGCTTAGCTTTCCTTGGCTGGTTAAGCAGCCAAGTTTTAAATACATAAAAAAGAAAGGAGAGTTTCATTTTCGTTAGATTGAATGTGTGTAATAGGGGGTAAAGTAGTACAAATATTATTAAATGTGGTTTTCCTAGTGTTACGACGGGTAAAATTGAAGGTCAATTTTCTTTCTGGTTGTTCTAAATCACATGATCTAATGAATATCAATTTTCATCTTACAAACTCCTTTGCATATTAAAAGGGTAATCGTGTAGAGGTAGACAAAGGTTGAGAAGATAAAAAGGTTTCCACCACACACTTAATACATTTGTAAAGCTTTAATAGCGTCATATAACTTCTTTTCTATTTTTCCAACTAAGTTATAAACGGTTTTTGAAATTTTTTTTTGATTAAATTTTTATTCACCAGATTTGTAATATAGTTTAATTATTCGTAGTGTTATCAGGGTGGGTTTCGTGAGAGACCAAAATTTCTAAGATTTACCTCTAATTCCTAGGTATTGTTATCTTGCCCAAGATAAAGAAAAGTATAAATTTTGGGCTAGTGTAGAGAGAGATTAGGCTAGGGGATAATTCCTAGTTCTTTTCCTTTGGAATTTTTTTTTAATGAAGGAAATGGCATTATTAAAAAAAAACCCACACAATAAAGCACAAGCTGTTTTTTTTTTTTAAGCACACTCTTTCTGACCATTAATGTAATAATTATTTTCAAACAGAATACTTGGATTTTCTTCTGTTGACTGGTAATTCTTTTCAGTTGCTAATTAGTGTTTCCTTAAAACTTGATGAAAGTTTTCCAATTCTTAATCTATTTTCACTACGGTTGTCTACATAAAGTATCAATAAATGTCTGGAAGTAAATATGACCTTTGATGAAAGTAATGCTAACTTACAATTCGTGAATGAATTTGGGTTCATAGAATCTTGGTGATAACGGCTACTTGCATTCACAATTACTATTGAATATGCTGGTTATATTACTAGGAGTGGAAGAGTTTTGAAAAAATAGTAGGGATTCTCTGTCCCACTTTTTTCACGGTGAGTCTCGAATGATATCATGTGATGATTTCTTTTAACAAATTGTTTAGAAAAGATTTAATCTTAAGCTGGATGCCTTTCACAACTTTTGACCAGTAACTAACCTTTTCTTAGCTAGTATTTATAAAAGAACCTTTTCTGTTCTTTATAATCTACCACTATCTTCCTCTTAATCAGGAATAGGCTTTCTTGGCTTTTCATTTTAACTCTAAATAAAGTGTCCAAGTTCATTCAAAGTAAACTTCGATTTCTTATCGTGGGTCAAAAAGTTGTTTAAACTGGATCTGCAGCTTGGGGCGTTTAAATGATTAAAAAAATGTAAATGTATCAAAAGTTCTTGAGTTATTTTTGAGAAGGTTCATATAAAAGGTTGTCCAAATTCTTCTTTTATAGGATTGTCTTTCTTGAAATGCAAACGAAGATCTTTTTATCTACAGTTGTTTAACGTATCTACCATGATGTTCATCACAGAAATTCTTTCACTTATATAGTGTACTTTGGTGAGTAGAGATCCAAGATCTCTTGAAATTTATATTAAAGCAGTTTATCTTAGGGATCTATTTCGGAACCATTACTTGTTTTCAGCACAAATATAAACTACAGGTTCTTTGCAAACTTAACCACATCTTAGGATATTCATCGAAATACCAAAATCTCTCTCATTTTCTTTTCTTTTCTTGATTCAGAGTAAACACAGTAGGAAATCTGGATCAACGTAGTATTTGTATGTAACTCTTTTATATTAATATTTTTTATATGTGTATTATTATATTTACCTCCTTCTTGAAATATAAATGTCTTCTCATGTTATTTTCCTTACTATGTATATTTTATTATTCGATATATTATTTGATACTGACTGAATTTTCCTTCTTCATGTTTACCTGATATATTTGCCATACGCTTCAGCGAAGGCATTAATATAAATAAGGTTTGTTTTTTACCACTTACGTTTATCATGGTATAAATACTAAATGTAAATGGTGGCACAATTAAACTCTTATCCGGAATTATATTACAATATCAATATTAATACAAATTTGGTAAGAAATTGATGCATGTTTTGATCAAATTTAAACTCTCTTTCGATTTCTTTCTTAAGAGTTTTTATGTCATACCTTCGACCGAGGCCGTATAGTAGGTACTTCCTAACATTTCATAATTCACGATAACCCTCTATTAACAAAATATCATTCGTTATGCATTTTTCTTTGTTTTTGCTTTTGATTTTGCTCTCTTTCTCCTACGTAATACATCGGCAATGTTTTAGAAGTAATTTTACTAATACTTTTTACCAAATCTAAATTTTTTTTATTAAATGTTCTAAACATTTATACTAAGATTTAAAATATACTGTCTTTTAAAATAAATAATTTAAAATATCTTTGAAGAATGTATTTCCTAACTTAAAATCTTTTTGCAAGCTTCTAAATTTTTGGCAACTCTAAAAACTTTTCACTTGAAAATTTTTGGGCAAATTCCGAACACTTTTCGACCGATTCTTACTATAAAAAAAAAATTTTTTTAAAAAAGTTCACAAAGATCTATCCAGAGACATATCCTTAGTACACTAAGCAATAGGAGAAGAAATTTGGCTAGGAATTTCATACCAAAATTTGACTACGAATTTTTAGCTCACTGAATCAACCTTGTTCCATTCAAGCCATCAAAATATCCGTTACTTAACACTTAGCTGGTCGCATAGCATCATATTCGCACACAATAACTTATTCAATTAATCTATAAAATGACTAACTAACACGTTTAACCTGTTTACATCTTCAATAATATTTTACGCTAAAACCGCTACTTATTCCACTCTATAGAATTAACACCTCCCCCCTATGCTCAAGCCACAATTAACTAGACATCTTAAACAACACGAACAGACACACTAATAAGAGTTATTTCAATAATTAAATTTATTACTACATTGTAATGAATACGTATAATAGCTCTGTGTACTTGAACGTTGAGATATGAAAGGGTTTTCATAATCATCTCTCTTTGGACATATAACCTAAAATTTTATTAAAACTTTACAATAATATTTTTTTTTTTTTTTTTTTTTTACGCTATTAGTAAGCATAATCATATTTAACAGAAAATTACTTTACAATACAATTACTTTCCAATAAATACAAAGCGTCAAATAACATTTATACACAACGTATAATTCATACAGTTGCTATATTAAACAATGAGATTACAGTATTAATATCTTTTATTCATTAGCTTCTACAAGACCTATTAAACTGAACATTCTCCCTCGTATCTTCTCCATTTAGGCTTAAATGGCAGAAAGATGCTGAGTGGAATAGCAAAAAAAATTAATTTTCCCCGCTGGAAAAAGGTGCAATCTTCTCGTGCCACAAGACTCTCGCAGCTCTGAGGGATGAGAATCGTCGAGGACAAATCGAAAGACCAGTAACATACCCATCATGAGAAAGATATCATTTCACCACACAGTATAGTCACACTAATGAAAGTCGAGAAAAAGCTCGCATAAGCGACGATTAACTTAGTAGAGGAAGTAACTTTCTCTCACACACAGCCTGGAAAAACGTGCATCTTCCTTCTCGGGAAAAACGCGTAGTGGAATAAGGCCTTAATACACAACTACACACAACAAAGCCTTTCCTAATACACGCAACATTCATTACGAAATTAAGTTTCATCTAGTGTTAACTAATTATCCATTATTCTGTTCTTGCAACAGATTTAGAGAGTGTCAATTTGCTTGGCCTTCAAAGCAGTAAGCAGGAAATCAGTAAATCAGTATTAGATCAGGGCAGAATCAAGATATCGTTCCTTAATACCCTTAATTTAGAGGGTGTCAATTTGCTTGGCCTTCAATGACAAAGCAGTAAGCAGTAAATCAGTATTAGATCACGGCAGAATCGAAGATATCGTTCTTCTTAATACCACACCACCTTCAATCATTAGTGGAATACGTCACTGAGAAGTACATTCTTATTTATATGGAGCTCTTTAAAACACTCAATAACCCATATAACGATGGCGTTAGTGAGGACTCACACGATACAGCAACAACCGCCGAGCCACCCACACAAGCCCACCCACCACACAATACTATTACAAGTCCAGTATAAGCTGGGACCTAAAACAAAGTAGACAAGAATTTTCTTTTTTTTGTTGTTTACATTCGGTATATTAGAAACAAATCTTCAGTAACTTATACAAATGTATATCAAATACATAAATACACATAATAAATAACATTAATTACCAACCTTTCAACAACATCACAACATAATACAACAAACACAGCACAACACATACACACACAAACACATAGCACATTGTTTGCATGATCAATTTAAAAGCACAATCATAGTAAATGTATGTATATATATATCAAACAACAGCATAAAATGTGTAAGCTTTCTTATAGGTATCAAAGAATCAACCTTAACAACACTCATTCCATAAAATATTGAAGTAAATTATTCACCCACAGCAACCTAACACACATTATACACACACTAGACACATCCAACACACATCACTATATCAACGACACTGCACACCCCACCACTGAGAACACTACAGACACACACTAACATCAACAACACACAATTAATAATATATTAATATCAATATCAATCTACACACAACACACACTAACAATCAACCCACATACAATCACACATACATAATATTATATATACGTATATTCTAATCTAATCTTTTATATGCTAACAATACCCCCATTTTATTAAAAAAAATAAACAAGTAAAAAATTATAATACTATAGTACATAAAATATACCTAAAAAAATTTTATATATATATAATAATAATCCACCATACACACACACACACAAACTACACACACACACAACACATCAAACACACATTAGTACTATTATTATTACATATATATATAATTAGTATGAATTGTATATGCAACTTAACAGTAATATATCATATATAATGAATATAGAATATATACTATATATATAGTATATATTATATATATTATACACACACACATACCACACACACAAAACACAATCACATGCACACACTGAAAATAACACACACACACACACTACACACCACACACACACACACACACACACAGATATACTATATATATTATTATATATCAGACTAATAAGTGTCATATATATAACACCAACCAATAACTCTATAAACACTTTAAAACAAACTCTACATCCTATCGAAAGCCAACAACTATATATATGGCGATATAATATAGTCCACTAAACATACCATACAATCTCATATAGAAATACAAATCACGATAACCACACACCAACCTATAACGAGAGAGCGATATATATAAATGCACGTGCGATACATAAAACGTTAAGAGAGAGAGCTAGAGAGAGACTTTCATCATTAAAAGAGTTAACATGACACAAAAGAGATAATGGAAAAGTAAGACTATTCACAATAAGACAACAACTATATCAGATCAATGAGTATAGAGAGATAAATATAAAGAAATAATCTAGTATAGCTAGATAAGATGTACCTGTAATCAGATTCAATATGAGGATACACGTAATAAACCACTGAAAATTAGAGATTAAGATGCACACACACAAGTAAGATAATTAACTATAATAATAGTATAAATAATTATAATATAATAGAGATACGGGAATGCCACAAATAAATATGGACGAATAAAACCAATACGCACACACACTACGCACTGGCTAGATATAAAAACTTCGAGATAAGCTAATTCAAGGCCAAGCATGAAGATAGAAACATCCAAAGAAAACTTATGATAATAACAAGAATATTGCTGACTGTCGTCAGAGTTAGTTTGTGGGGAAGTGCTTGAATTAATGATATCTATTATTAGTATAATAAATATAAATATATACAAAATATATAATATTTTGATTTATTATGTATATAAAATAATAGGATGATTTGCACCAGGCAGTATGATAGGGTTACATAGGATTCCTATTGCAGTGTTAGTGATATATGGTTTGTGGTAGGTCCTGAATGAAAGTTGTAGAGGAAGTGAGCGTGTTGAGAAATTGGTGTCAAAGGTGATTGTTATTAGATAGCGGAGTGGAGAATACATAAGGTTGCGCTATATCTATATAACAGTTGTTAAGCCTAAATTGCAGTTAATTATCAATTCAGATTTTTAAAAGGATAAATAACACCACAAAACATCCCGATGAAACTATGAAGAGCTGAGCAGAAAAATAGTGCTCTAGCATCATCAATGATAAGAGATTAGAGAACATGCATGGAATAGGTTAACTAATGTACGTCAGCCGGGAGAATTTGAATTTGTGCTTGGTTTGAATCTGAAAAGAGGTATTAAGAGACCAACGTATAAGTAGAAAGATAGATATTGAAAAGACTAATAGAGTATTAAACAATTAGTAGAGATACATGCAAAGTAAATTAACTAATATAAATAGTACTATTGTCTTAATTAGACTGTATCACCAACAATGCGAGTAGCTTGATGCTTCATTGTTAAAAGAGAAGTTAACCGAATATGGTTGCGCTGAACAAGTGTCCTGAGTTAATTTAGAATGCGAGGGTATGCTATGTATGTGCAGTGATGAAATGTTGGTTATCTGGAATCTAATTTACTTCAAGGCAAGAACGTGCACGCTGTAAATGGCGATCGATACACACACGAGAGATAGTGTGATGAGATGAGTAATTGTTTTTTGCATCACACAGTCAAGAGACAGGAGAGAGTGTAAGAGCAGTATATATAATAGATGAGAGAGCACCAGCACGACGAGCGCCGAGAGCGAACATATAGATCTGTGTATAATTAATTATGATTCAACCCTACAAAGACCCGTTCAGCTTCGGTCTACTTCCCACCGTCGACTCGTAGTCACCTAATATAGAAGATTTTGCACACACTGTAGAGAGTAATAGAATATATTCAATAAGAGAGACATATATACAGCAGGAAAATAAAAAAAGAGCTACTTGTGTAAATCGATCTAAAGACTTTCATTCTTGTGTCTATAGTTATGACAATCTTAGGGGCGTGTGCTAGGTAGTAACACAACATGACAATTCATATGAGACAGGGTGCGACGAAACGTTAGTCATGAGTATTGGTGGGCTGAAATTTACAGAGTAGGGTCGTTTTTATGAAAATCTCGAGTTAGAATGAAGATAGAGACCGTATTTCAGAAGAAATGTATTAAGACTCTGTATTCTGTAATTATGAACAATTTTAAATTTTTTTATCAGCGTCAGTAAGCTTAAGCGGATGTCTTGTGTGAGTGTGTTGGGATCGACCGGTTGAGACCGACGAGAATATTTAGGTACTCACACACACACTACTTACATAAAATAATACGATATATCATGCTTTTAGGAGATCATGACACATAGAATGAGCACACTGCCCAGGGATAGATATATATCGAATTAGTCCGTTTATTGTGAGATTACTAGGATAGAGAGAGTCACACATTTTGTGCGTGTTGAGAATAAGGAAATACCTCTGGAGTCGACACATTCACAAACATACATTAATAATAATAACTAATAACAATAGAACTGATATAAGAGAGAGCATTAGCTAGATGAAGAAAATACTAATAATAATAAAATAATACATAATAATAATATCAATAGAGTAGTATATATATATTCTGAGAGGTTAATGATCTGGTCCGGAGAGGAGTTGTTGACCCAAATAACACACACATGACTCTCATGGCCCCCACGTGTTCTAAATTGGATACATTACAAGATTATTTTAGTAATAATAAAAAATATAGAAACGGGCCAACGACAAACGCCCTTTTAATGCGTCCAGTGAGATTCAGTCTCACAGTAATAACTTTCATTTATTACAGAGAACAATTTATATAATGAATTCCAAATTCAACACTATAATTAATAATAAGCATTATACTAATACCGAATATCTATAATTAATATTTGAATTCATTTAATCAAGAACTCCACTCATCACCCCCAACAACATTAATATTTAGAGTAGTCAATCGGAATAAGAATAAATGAAGAGCAAAAATACAATATTATCATCATGAAATCTCGCTTCTTATATAGATCTGTTGGCAAGGTGGTGTCATTGAGGTAGTATTCCGTAGGTTGTTAGAGTTGATTGAAGTTTTTAGATAGTTTTCCGTGGATATGTTGGAAGTTGTCTTAGTAGTTCAAGTTTCTAGTTAGGTTGTTGGAGTTTGTCAATTGAGTAGTTATATAGTTTATGTGGTTGGTGGCTGTTGTCATTGTTGTAGTTATCCGTGTTTTTGAGTGTTGTCATTAGTATAGTAAGTTTCCCCGAGTGGTTTGTTGAAGTTGGTTGTCATTTGTAATAGTTAACTTTCTCGTGCTTGTTGTGAAGTATGTTGTCATTGTATTACAGTATTCTGTGGTTGTTTGTCATTGATAGTAGTATCGTGGTTTGATATGAAGATGTTAGTCATTGTGAGCGTTATTCTCGTGGTTGTTGGAGAGTGTTGCATGATATAGTAAGTATTCCAGTGGTTATTTGATGTTTGTATGAGTCATTAGCAATAAATCTTCCGAGTGATCTGCAATTATTGCTCATGTCTAGATTCGTTAGAGTTCGAGTGTGTCTTGGGTTTGTATATTCATTGTAGTAGTATTTCCTGTTGGTTTGCAGAGATGTAGTGTTCTGACATTCGGTATAGTTATTATCGCGGAGTGGTTAGTATGGACGTATTCTTGTTCTAATTGTGGATTAAGACTTATCACGTGTGTTAGCAGTTTCGTGGTCATTTAGCTATATCTTTCTGGGGTTGTTAGAGAGTAGTTGTCGATTCTTGTAGGCATGTTTCATACCCTGTGAGTGAATGGATCGTATCATTGTAACATATAGTCAACGAGTAAATCCTGCTAACGTTGTGTAGCTTGTTGTCGATTCTGAGATATAAGTTATCTCGTGGTACTTGTTTTCCGCAGGTCCTAATTGTATTGAATTAGTCTATTTAAAGTTCTGATGTTTGTTAGGATCTGAACGTTCTAAATTATGAAGTAGTTTTCTCTGTTGTTCTTGGTGACATTTCAGTTGTCGAAAATGCTTCTAGTGAACTTGCAGTATTTTGATGCGTCTGCTATAGGTAACAGTATCGTTTTGCGCAATGTAATATAGTAGTTATATCATAGAGTTTGTTGTTTGGAAGATTGTGTCATATATGTAGATGTAGATTAGATATCGTAGGTTGCTCTTGTAGTTTGATTGACAAAATGTTTCGCTTGAGAGTATTTTCCTGTAGTGTTTGGCAAGTTTCGAAATAAATAATTTGTAAATATTCAAAGTATCCCGTGGTTTTGAGTTGCATTCATGTTGTCAAACATGCGTTCACTGTACGTTGCGTTATTGTTAAGGTTGTAGTAAAGTGGCGTTAAAACGTGGGCAATACGACTAAGTTGTCGTAAAAGATTTCATACATCAAAACTGTTTAACATTCATTATAACACCGTGTGAGATGGCTTCATAGGTCCGTGAGTGATATGTTAAATATTAGTTTCACATATATAGCGTTTATATGTATGGTCAACGGACATCGGTGAGGAAACAAGTTCGAATTCAGGCAGATTTGTCGTTACGTGCACTAATCTACGCGCATTGTAGTGAATTATATTAGTGTATAAGTTATTTCACTTTCCATCGTTTTTTACCATAACACCTATTTTTGAAGATGTAATTATCATTGCTTCTCTTAGTTAGTTAGTTAGTAATTTTTTTGTTGATAAATATATCGAGAGTATGTGTGATCGCAAGATGTATGATGTTAAAAAGTGAAGATTGATTCGTTAAGAGCAAATTGGCCAGATGTTTAGGATGCTCATTTAGTTTACCATATTCTCGCCATTGTAATAGTAACAGGTGTGTTTTCTCACATTTGCGATCTTTCATCATTTAGGATGCTCATTTAGTCTTACCATATTCTCGAGAGAATTAAGCAAAAAACCTTGAGCTTATCTAATACTATCTATGTAGTTTATAATCCTGATAGAATCTTCTAGTGATTTATTATTAAGAGTTTTCAATTTTTGCTTTTGCAATGCTATAAGAAGAGATTCTATTTCTCTATAATAATATAAATTGAATCATCATCACAACCTTCACTATATATATATGCTCTATACAGTCGCTCACCAAGAGACTTGAGCACGCTATTCTAACTTACTCGTTTGGATTTAATAAGAGAGCTGTAAAACCGACTAAGAACGCGTCTGAGACATTTTACTGTGTTCTCAGAACTCATTTTCTGATCGGGTGATGCTTTGGTTTATCTGAAGTAAGAAATGATCATTGAGAAGAATTTTTAGGTAGTGATTTATTAATAGCTTATAGTAGAAATCACCAATTGTATTTCATAAAATTTTAGTGGTGCTCCGAGCAATACCATTCGTATTAATGTTATAAGATTTAGAGTTGCAAGGTTATGAGAAAGTATTTCAGAAAACATCGAACTATCGTAGTATTAAGTGTGGATATTGTTGAGTAAAAGTATTATGTTAATAATGTTATTGCATTAATGAAATTTGAATATCCATTTAATACCATAATATGAATAACTAATAAAATTATGACCCATGAGGCACATGTAGTGATTACGTGATGTGAGAGAGAGAAAATAGTTGCGAGCATGAACGCAATATCATACAATTAGCTGGAAAACTAAGGGACATGATTTATATTTTATTATTATAATACACACTAAATGTTACAGAATTGACTATGTAGGCCATTTAAACTAATCCCTATCTCACATAATATATTATATATATATATAATATAGTTATATATATATTATATATATAATATATATATATATTATAATATTCTATATAATATACATAATATTATATATATATATTATATATATATATATATTATATATATAATATATAATATATAATAGTTAAATAAAGCTGTTAACGCCTTCGTTGATATTATTGTTAAACAAGCCCTTGTTGGCAAACAACTTTAAAGTAAAGTTTTTTGTTATATAAACACTAATCACAAATATAAAATCACTGAATAACATATAATAAATTAAATATATTTTTTATATTTTTTTTATTACTTTTTTAATCTTTCGTTTCTCTGTAAATATCTATTTTCATTCCATCTAAACTATACCTAGTGTAACTAGATTAGTGAATCTTTTCTATTATATTATACTGTAGTTATTGATTATTATTTTCTATTGGTTATTAATGAATGATTTAGATAAGAGAGTGTTCATGCGGCGTCAGTTATGGTATCAATATTGTATCTTCCGGGAATGTGCGATTTGAATATTCAAGTAAATAACATTTATATTTTTATGTAGTTAAGATCTATTGTAGTTGTGTGTTGTAATGTTATTTCCAGTCCTTTTGGTCCACTTGAGCAAGTAGATTTAGGCTTCGGTTAAAATGGATGCATGTTTGGAAGAATTTTAATTTGTGCGATTTTTTCCGTTTTTTTCGGAATATTTAAAGATGTTTTATTATATTCTCAATGATATTGAAGAAAGTATCTCGATGAAATGAAATTCATGAAATTTTCAAGAGTTCGATAGAAAAATCAAATTAGTTTGTGACAAACCCAAGCGCAAAACTCCTATTATTTGATTATTCAGTTGTAGTTGTTGTTGTAGTTGTAGTTATTGTTCAGAATGCTCATCTACTGGTAACTATTTAACTACTTGTACTGTTTTCTAGTCAAGATGGAGTTTTAAGTTTGGGGATAATAAGCAGTTTTGGTGAACCGTGGTGCGAAGAAATTGATTCAATGTTCAAAAAGGGGAGCAGATTTAAAATGAGCTTAAGTATAAAGAAGAGAGGGTAGCTAATTTTGGGTGTAGATGGGCGGAAGAACCAGTGAATGTAGCATGGTTGGGAGGTGGTTTTCTGTATACGCTGAAGTGTAGGTTGTGGGCAAGATTTATGATGAGGGTATCTAAAAAAGAGTGTATTGTTTTGGGGAATTTCTATAGTAAATTGAATACAGGCGTGTAATATTATTGATAGTGTTAAGTATATGAGGCGGGTCTTTTTCTTGGGGATGGCTGCAAATATGTCGTCAACATATCTCAGCCATGTGGAATAGATGGAGGAGGGGGGGGAGGAAATGTGGAAAATATCTAATAATAGTCCATATAATGTACCCTGATACCCCCGTCCTCATGCCTTTCTCTTCTCGAACACATTTAACTCAAATGAATCACTCTACAATATCTCTTTCATCACATTGTCAAAAAATTAATCCACCTAACACTCGATCAACAATTTTTTTCCCATTCAATTATGTTAAAAATAACAATCTTCCGGACTGAGCAATGGGTCCCCCTTTACTCCCACTTTAACAACATTTTATTGAACCTTTTAGAATATTTCACATCCTCCC
>JABUQX010030243.1:40000-44846 GCA_015478945.1 Trachelipus rathkii
GAGCCCTGAAGTTATTGCTACCTATCAATTCGGTTTTTTGCTCTATCAAAATCAGAATAAACTGTTAAGATTTTCTCTACAAATCTAGTATTGGCACATGGCATCAGAAATTATTCAAGTTAGATAATTTTCACTGGTAGGAATTCTAAAGAACCGAAACTAAGATATTACTTTGTTTGCCTCTTTACAAAGCAAAGCGAAACAAGTTGGCATTCAATGAGCTCCCGTCACATAATAATTCGAATGTTGACATGAATGAAAAAATTTAATTTATAGTAAAATAATCCAGAATCATTCCGCCACACCTCTAATAGTTATAATAATGAAATGTGTAGGACTATACATTCAATAATAGGTATGAGCATCATTGAAAGCATATATGAATTATAAGATAATACGTAAGATCAGACGATTGAGCGAATAATAATCAAAGCTTATACCTCATTTATTGTTAATACCAATAGTTGTTTTCATTATATTAATGGAGGAAGAATAAATATATTTATATATTGTATGTGGATGTGAGATAAACAGGGAAAACTGATGTATGAGTCAAGAAGAATGTAGTAATAGAGTGAAAGTAATAATTAATAATTAAATAATAATCAATAATAATAATTAATATAGTAATAATAATAAATAATAATAATTAGGTGAATATGAGCAGGATAGAATAGTATCAGTTTGGTAATCTAAAATTTATAAATAAATATTAAAATCAGTTCAGCAGAAATAAATGATAAAGAAGTATTAAATGAATTCTTGAGTCAATGCATAAGTAGCGTCTATACATTTAGAGAGAAGAAGGGAGAAGAAGTATAAATAGTGTAGAAGTAAGTTATCGCTGTGATGTAAAATAGACAGATAAGAGTAGTGAGACTATAGCAGTACAGTGGAATAGATGGAAGAGCAGTCATTAGGGTGTGTTAGGATAGTGTGAGAAGGATGATAAAATGAGGAATGAAGTATTAGAGGGTAGTGTTGGTTGTGAAGAAAAGAAAAGGGTAAATTGAGAGAATAAATGAAATTTACGTTGAGATGGTTTGGTCATGTTGGAAAGGATGGATGATAGGGATAGGGTCTAAACGGATGTTAGTGGTGGGTTGCTGCGGAAACTCGGACCGGCTGGAATGAGTTAGTTTAAAGGAGAGATGCCTGAGAGGGAGAAAAATGTAGAGTTTGGCAGAGTTGAGAAGAAAGGTGCATAATTAGAAAGTGAATAATCGAGGGGTAGTTTGGCAAAGGGGTTTGGTTGTGGCCCACCTTGGCCAAGGGATGAATCCCACAATTGACGAAATGCCATTAGTGAGGGTCTTTATATCGCAGAACTAGTGTTGCCCGTGAAGAATCATTAGGAGTGGAATTTTGCTGACTGCGACGAGTTCCTCACTAAAAGGTTATAAAGGGGGCGGAGCGGTAAGCTTTTGCTTTCTTTTCGAGACTAAGATAAAGAAACAGTTGAAGCTGTTTTATAGCTAACTATTTTTTTGTTTCCGGTACATGGTGTTACTTCACCTTACCCCCAGTCTTGGGGGAAAAGAATGTGGAATATGGATGATGATGAATAGCCAATACACAAACAATGAACCTACATAATCAGTAGGGAAAACTAAAAATATAAATAAAAAATGACGTAATGAATCAGTTGTATCGATAGTCTGACTACGCATTTACGATCGGTAATTTACTCATCCCTACACGGAAAAAAAGAAAGAAGCCTAAATATGATTTTCAGAGCATTATGCCGTTTTCGTTTTTGTCAATTTGTGCTTACTACTCGAAGAGGTAAGAAATGCTTATACAGTATATTTTAGGACCGAATTTCGTTTCAAAACGAAGCTTCAGATGATCCAACGTGAACGCTCTTGTTCAACAATTGAAATCAGACTGTTCGCCTTGTAAGCGTCCTAAATTAAATAGTTAGTATATAAAGAGAAAATAGGAAAAAAAAAAGATAAGACGAAGAAGATGGTATGATAAAGAATGAATGAAACAAATAAACTAAATGATCAACTTTTGTAATGGAGTTTATCGATTTGGAATAAATAGATTTAGGCTGTATTTTATAAGATGAAAACAATTCATACGAATTCAAAGAACGGGAAAAAGCCTACCATCCAGAACGAAGCATAATAAGTATACGCTTTACATTTGAAGTGACATAACCCACGAGGTACAAAAATTTGGCAAAAGAGACAGACAAGGAAGAAGGGAAAAATAAGAAAAGAGCAACGCATTGTGGAATTAAAGGAGAAATTTTTATACATTTGCATGAGCATTATTTTAAGAATTGTGTGACAGCAGTTAATATGGTTTGAATAGAAAATGAACACAGAAGCTCGAGTCAGTTTTCTTATTCGTAGAAGCGCAAATGCAAAAAAACTAAAAATGTTTGCTATAAAAGGAAAACAGTTATCGTTTATTTTTGTCAGTTTAGTGCTATAAGCTCACTCTGAAGGAATATAAAGAAATGGCTCTCCACAGTTAGCAAGCAGAATTTCAGGTGCACTTAAAGCGAAACGTTTGTTTTGCAAACAAATGGTTAAACAGCTGATGATAGTAATGATATGTGTGATGTGGTAGTATAAATTTGAGAGAGAGAGTAAAAAAGTCAGAAATAAAAAAAATAACTGTTGAAGAATATTGTTTATTCTATGAAAAAATTAATATTTTTATGTATTTTTTGAATATATATTTTATTTGTCCACATAATGCCAAGGTAGAAGAAGAGGAAAATATCTGAAGGGAAAGAGCGATAGGGAGCCGTTTATTTTATAATTTAGTTTATAACAGTACAGTTGGACATGGGCCTTAACATCGAGGCCCAAAAGCCCACTTAAAAATATATGAAATCAATATATTTCAGAAGGAAAAAAAGAAGTATTAAAAACTTATTACTGAAAAATACATGAAAGCAGAAGGGAAAAAAATGGTGGAAGAGACTGCACTTGGATACATGGACAAAGTGTATAGATAGACATAAGTAGCACATAGAAAGGCTTGAACAAAGAGAGAGATTTAGCTGAAAAAGGAAAAATTCCACATGGAACCACAAATCAAATAGAAGAAGAAGAGAAATAGGAAGAAAAGAAAAAGTCTACAAAGTGTACCGAAGATTGGAAAAGATAGGAATTGAGAAAAGACTCAAAGATTACGACAAATCAGTTCTACTCAGTCGATACTTTTCAAGAAGAGAAGGCCAAGAAATCCAAATACTTGAAACCTAAAATGGAAGAAAGAAACAGGGTTCTCAAATGAGGCGAAAATTAAACTGCAAGTGACATATGTTGGAAGTTTATTGAAGAAAAGGAGCTGATAACACTTCATGTGTGTATCTGCCCAGAATATTGAAGATACTTAGGAAGGAATTAAGCGTCCAAATTGAAGCTATCAAGACCACATGGCAGAAGGCCTAATAAGAGGTTGACAGTGCAGAGGAGGATTGGAACTATTTAATCTCACAACATATGGAGGGAAGATGTAAATACATATATGGGAAAGATGTGGGGAGAAGAAGAGAAGAGAAAAAAAGAAAGTGTTCTTCAACGAAAAGGGACATGAGAAGAAGAAGAAGGAAGAAAAGGAAGAAGACAAGACCCCTTTGATTTGAGGGAATAGGAAATAATAATAGAATAAAAGGCAAATAAAATAATATAATAGTAATAATAAATGGAAAAGTAATAAACTGAGATAATAATAAGAAACAAAATATCGAGTCACAATCATAACACTACATTCATGAATAATAAATAAAGATAAAAATGAGATAATAAATAAGATAGGAATACATAAATTAATAAAAATGAAAGTCGGAATAAAAATAAAAATAATAAAAAAAAATAAACAGTGGATTAAATAAGTGAGGATAAAATTAAAATAATAAAATAGATAATAATATGAGATAAAAATAATAAATAAATAATAAAAGAATAGTCGGATGTAAAGTAGAAAGGAGATAAAGTAAGAATGTAGATAAAAATTAAAAGTAAACAGAATAAAGGTAAATATAAGAATAGTATAAGTAATTGCATAGGGAAAGGATTGATGATAGTAGGTGGTAGTGATAGAAGCGCACATGGTAATTAAGATTGCGAGAAAGGTGCTAACTTACTAGTAGCGAGTGAGTGCAAAGGCAAACAGTAAAATATATAACTGACGAAAAAGCAAGGGTAATGTGACAGACTATCTCTAACTATCCAATCTATCTGCTCAATGATAACTACTTATCATAACTAGATGCTTTAAACTTAACTATAATACTCAAGTTTATCTTTGCTCAAATGAATTTTTGATCTAACTCCTTAACTCATACTTCATACTCTGTATATTCCTATATGAACTATACTATACATCAACTATCATTACAATCTTTGATCTTCTTCAAACTATATCAATAGTGTTACTGTATTAAGATAATAATAATTAATTAAATAAGGAGTACCTTTATGAACCATCTTCAAATAAAAATGATTATGGTTTTGAGAAGATTATTATTAATGAAAATTAACTCAATAAATTTATTATTTTTATATAAATTAATAATTATTATTTTAATATAAATTTAATAATAAAATTATTATTTAAATAATTAATGAAATTTAATAAACATAGGAATTAATTACGAAGGAAATAAAGTGCAATTGAATATAAATTATATTCACTTTATATAATCTTCAATAATAAATATAAAGTTTTAAAGTGTATAATAGTATATAATATAGTAAATTATTTTTTTAAAATGTTAAATCACATTATAAATATTATAAAAAATAAATTTATATAAAATTATAAATTAATTTCAAAGAATGATACAATAAATACAAATATAACTCTATTAGTACAGTTA
>JABUQX010030244.1:0-7500 GCA_015478945.1 Trachelipus rathkii
TTCTACCTAGGATTCGAACCCGCCACCTTGCCATGCGACTCCGTCGCTCTACCCGTTTGAAACGGTAGATAATGCTTGCTAGCTCATGGTTCTCAAACTTTTTCGATTCCCTTTCCCTTTGACTAATTCAAGTTTGCCGAAGTCACCCCATGTTGATTCTAAAAAAAACGTTTTACATTTTTTAAAATAACACCTTTTTAAGATTCATAACTTTACAATTAATTTTGAACTATCAGCACATATACTGTATTTTCTCAGGATTTGCCTCGTTGAATATACTTATATATATAATATATAACTATATATAATATTATATAGATATTATATATAATATATATATATATATATATAGTATATATATATATACTATATATATATAATATATATAATTATATTATATATATATAATATATATATATATATATATATATAAATAAGTGAAATAAAATTAAATTACCTTTTATTAGTCATTATGGGATGGATATGAGCCTGTTGACCGCCACACATTTGCCAAAATTTCGATCTCAGAGTAGATACAGTAATGGTCAATTCGTTGTTTACATACATTTTTGATTTATCACACATTTACTGTATTTTCTCTACATTTCAGCCAAAATCCAGCCTCTCATAAATAACAAGCCGCAAATGGAATTATAATTTTTTGACCTTTACCGCTCAGAAATAGATATTCATTTTTTACTGACTTCCAAAATTCTGTTAATTCCATGACACTAAATTTTATTTTCAACGAATTGTCGCAAGACAGTTAAAATAAAAATTCAAAATTAAATATTAAAATCTATTATTAATACAATAGCCAGAGTGCATGTTTTGATTTTTTCGTTTTTCAAAATATTTCTGTCGCATGGTATATGAAAGGATGGTCACCCCAGAAGTGGGATTGATATTTACAAAGAATAATAATATATAGCTTCGAATTGTGTTGAAGTATTGGAAAACATTCTTGCCTCCATTCTTCATTCATTTTTCTTTTCCATAATTTTAGTTCTTATGAAAGCCGAAATCTTTTCAATCCCTTTCAAAATCTGCATGTATCTTCCCTGGCAGGGAGAGATTCAGAGCATTCAACTTTTTAAAAACATCACATAAGTATGCTAAGCTTTAGCAGAAAAACTTCGTTAACAAAATAATCGGCATATTTGTGTTCTTCCTCTTAAGAATAATATAAATTCACGTCGGCAGGTTCATAACGTCATCCCAATACGTTACACAGAAGCCATTCGCCGGAAATGCCAAGTACTATAAAACGAATGCTCAAATCCATCTCTTCACATAATTTTTTGAAAAACCTTTGTTTTTGACATAGTTTTTATAAAATTAACTACATTCACTTACATATTCGAAACCGTGTTCAATGTAGTCTCATTAAATTTAGATTGCGGAAGTGCTTCCCTTGTGAGTACATGCAAGGCTCCACAGTTCGCACCAGAACGTCTGCTTCGAATAAGTGCTCCAATCCTCCGTAAAACATTCCGGAACATCAGCCCGAGCACCTTCAGGCCGACACCAATCCACTTTTGCCACTCCAAATTAGATTTTCCATTATAAAAAGATACGAGTCATACTCGCGAGATAAATCTTGAGCCTTCTACTTACCAGTAATAATAATATTATAAAAAAAAAGTTCATTTTTACCAAGTTTGTTCTTCCCTAATCCCCAACACAACAAATCAAATGCATCATTAATTATATGTGCTTCTATCCACATGTACGCTCAAATTCTTCTTTCACCTTTTATTTATCAATAAGTGCTCATTGAGGTCCTCCGCATATTTGTCTGTGTTATATCGCGCACCTGATGGAAGTCATTGAACAGAGGACCTTTGAATGCAGACCTTCCAGCTAGTATCTCACCGATCATAATGTCGACTCATATCTACAGTACTGTAGAATCAATTCTTCCACGATAGTATGAGACTTCTTACATTTTGCAATTCTATGTGCCACCTTGTAGAATGTTAGCAAAGCATTCCTTGGGACTGATGCGTGCTTAGTAAAACTACCCTTTTGCTGATTTAATTCTCTTAACTTTCTTGTAAAATAGTCCCGAGATTTAGTAACCATAGTGACATGATTGGTTTCTAAATGGCGTTTCAACTTACTTGGTACCATGCAGTCTGGTGCCAAAATTTTCATTGCAAAGTACACACTGTGGCCTATCTTAACCACGGAATTCTTTCGACCTAAACCCAAAATCCAAATAACTGTCATCATATTTTCGATATTTATGCTTCTTCATGCTTGTGCCACTGGTTGACGATGTATTTTCTTTACTTTCACTCTCAGAACGCTTATTACTTTTAACTAAAAAATGATCCATTTTTTTAAATTACGACAATATAATAAACAATTATTTAAAAACGTACCAATTAAGAAGTTTTAAATGTGACAGATAGTTACATTTGTTTTCACTTGACACTTCCTTAAGCATATATATATATATATATAGATAATAATATATATATTATATATATATATATATATATATATATAATATATATAGTATAATTATATATATATATAGATATATATAATATATATATAAATATATCTTATAATGAGCTAATTTATTTATATAATTAAATTTTGAAAATTTTCCTTCACTTAATAATAATTATATTGACAACATTCACTCGTCACAATTTATTTTACTACTAAAACCACGTGAACCCGAAAAAATTTTATGTAGAATCAAAACGTCGATAACGTAAAAAAAAAACGTTCCAATTCGTTATTCTAAATTTTTTAAATCTTACATATATAACGGTTTTTGACGATTCCAACGATTTTAAAATGTTGAACAAATATTTTATTCAAATTATAACTAGAATCATTTTTTTTAAAACTGTGGAAGATAGTCAAAATCATTAAGAATTTAAATGAAAACTGACTACAATTAATATGAAAATGTCAAATCTTTCCGCCGTCACCCCTGATGGGCGGATCAGCTGCGTCACCCAAAGGTGACGCGCCACACAGTTTGAGAACCACTGACTTTAGCTTAAACAACTCATCTTATTCTACTCTATTATTCTGATTTCAAAATTTGCGGATTTATTTATTCATTTTTTTTACATTAAAGCCGTTATCGTTTTTGCATTTGTGCTAAAAAAAATGCTCAAGTTTTCGTTCGTTTTCGTCAACCTTAGAGCAAAATCGTAATAAAATGATCATCAAGCGTAAGGAATTTCTTTAATTCTGTAAGGTTGCTATTTTATACAGAATTTTATTCTATATTTAATATTACACAGAATTTAGGAACATTTTTTACGTTTGGTGAGCATTTTTTTTTTACGATTTTGCGCTAAGGTTTACGAAAACGAACGCAAACTTGAGCATTTTTTTAGCACAAATGCAAAAACGAAAACGGCTTTAGTTGATATTTTATTTTCTAAATTGGAAAATACCCGTATACGTAGCTACACTGTTTAATTATTTATAATATATGATATATTTTACTATATTAAAAAATGATAAAACTGTGAAAATAAATATATGAAAAAAAGGAAGAAGATAGTAATAGAAAACATATCCATCCAAAGGTTGTCTGACGACCAAAGGTTTCCTCACAGAACAGAATCGCACCTCAATATTTTTTACAAGCGCCCAACGTACTGCATACCGCACGTTTTTTTTCTGATAATTTTAGCTAAATTTCTTTTGCTTCCTTTCTCAATGTTAATTAGTATAGATGTTCAAGAAGCATTATCTCTGCATTCCAAAATTTCTGAATATTCTTTTGTAGATCCAAACACTAGTATCCCTTCGGATGGAAAATTGCAGATTTCCAGTAGTTTCACGTGAAAATATATTGTATTATCATTCTTTCCTGTAGTAACATTCAAATAAAACGCAGTAGTCACTAATACATCTAATTTATCAGGATGAAGTTTCCTAGCAGGGTATATAAAAAGATTCGGAAAACAAATATTTTCAGTATTTTAGAATTATGTATTACATGAGGAATATTTACAGTCAGGTTTATATATATATTATATATATATATTAGGGTATATCTGTATATTCTATATGTATGTAGATATATATATATATATATATATATATATATATATATATATATATATATATATATTTTATATATATATATATTAAAAGAAATATATATATAGAAATATATATATATATATATATATATATATATATATATATATATATATATATATATATATATATATATATATTATTATATATATATATATATATATATATATATATATATATATATATATATTATTCGGTATTCAGCCTATGCGGCCAAAATACCGAATATTCGGTATTCGGCTTTTTGCCGAACTATTCGGGCCGAATATTGAGTTTTATAAACAATAAATTACGTCAACATAAGGGAAAGTTATTTCAATTTAAAATTGAAATTTTAGAAACTTATTTCCAAAAAATAAAAATATAGCCAGATTTTGTAGCCAATATGGCGAAAATTTTTGTCATTTGTCAGATCCTATAAGGGCTTTTGACATTTTCGATATTCTAAAAAATAGAATTCATTTATTGATACGATAATTGACCAAACATGGTAGCTGGTATAAGGGAGAGGGGCTTGCTATCAATTTCATGCTGTTTTATTCACATGTTGCAACTAAGCATTCACGATTCAATATTATGTCAGAAGTCTGTTAAGGATATTTTATTTACTTGCAGAAGCATATCCTCTCATTTTCACCATTCAGCAACGGCAGCTGCAAAGCTTAAACTTTACAGATGCAGCTGAATGTCAAACAACATAAATTAATTCAAGACGTTTCTAAACGTTGGAACAGAACTTATGATATGCTTAAAAGATTGTTTGAACAAAAGTTCCTCTATCCATATACGCTACTGAATGCAATCAGAAAATGTTGACTGGATTTTCAGTGGCAAAAATTATTCCATTTAGTTGGTTTCATTTGACAGCATCAATTAAAACAAGCATTAAACTTGAAGTAACAGTCGCCCGTGATCCCTTCCAATTTAGCAATAAATCTATTTTTAAATAAGGCAATTAAAAGCAAAAGCTTCAGTGGAATAATTACACTCGTTGAAGAGCTAAGAAATCAGTAGAAAAAAAGACTTTCTAAGTTTCCATGTGATAAATCTTTGTGTAGCTACTTTCTTAGATCTGCTTCAAGCTAATTTTCAACATGAATCAGATGAATCAGTAAAAATATGGTCGTTGAGCATGGAAAGAAATGCATGAAAATCTAGCTCCTGACTCTTCTGTTGACGATGATTCACGCGTAGTGGGGGAAAGTGAAGCTGAATTTTCCATTTTCACTTCTTTAATGGATTGTTTTAAAGAAATTGTGGCATCAAAATCGTCATACAGAAAAGAAAGTGAGAGTGAAAAAAGAAAGTCCATTTCTTCTGACGATGTGATTATTGTACATAAAAGTAAAAGGCTACATACGAAATTACATCAAGAAATAAACAAATATATATAAGTTTGCCTACTTTGACCAGTGAAGACAATGATATTCCCTTCAATTGGTGGAAAAACACTGGAAATAGTTTTATGAATTTGAAAAAACTAGCAATAAAATACCTTTCAGCGCCAGCGTCATCAGTCGAAAGTGAAAGAATATTTAGAACAGGAGGAAATATTAATGAAGCCACAAGAAATAGGTTATTCCCTTAAAATGGAGAACTGCTAATGTTCTGTCATTTTAACCTTAGAGCTTATTCAAATGAAAGTTTAGTTTAATATCTTTAACTACGAAACTTTTCAATTTTCATTTAATTATTTTTAATATGTGAATGGTTTGCTATAGGTAAGAAATAGTTATTACTTTTTATATAACAATAGTAAACATGAAATTTCTTGGACGGGGTTTCGCAATTGATTATTGATGTGCTGATTCCAAAAATGTAATCGGTTTTTGCATATCACATCGCATTTGTGAGATATTGTGTGTAACACAGATTTGTAAGCCAAAAATGCCCCATCAACAAATGCGATGTTTGACTATTTGTCTTAAAAGTTCTTTGAATTGTTCGGTTAACACCGAATGTGTGTAGCTGTCTTTAGATCCCTGCGATTTGAAAGGATCATTTCTTACCTTTAAGTTCATAGCTTAACTTCTTCAACATAAGCTCCTAAATCTTTATGCTGAATTTACTTCATAATTTCACCTAGTTTCAAATGCCGTTTTCTGTCGTCATTATTATTATTATTATTATTATTATTATTATTATTATTATTATTATTATTATTATTATTATTATTATTATTATTATTATTATTATTATTATTATTATTATTATTTTTATTATTATTAATATTATTATTATTATTATTATTATTATTATTATTATTATTATTATTATTATTATTATTATTATTATTATTATTATTATTATTATTATTATTATTATTATTATTATTATTATTTTTATTGTTATTATTATTATTTTTATTATTATTATTATTATTATTATTATTATTATTATTATTATTATTATTATTATTATTATTATTATTATTATTATTATTATTATTATTATTATTATTATTATTATTATTATTATTATTTATTATTATTATTATTATTATTATTATTATTATTGTTATTATTATTATTATTATTATTATTATCATTATTATTATCATTATCATTATTATTATTATTATTATTATTATTATTATTATTATTATTATTATTATTATTATTATTATTTTTATTGTTATCCTGTAACTCATTTCATCTCGTGTATTATTATTATTATTATTATTATTATTATTATTATTATTATTATTATTATTATTATTATTATTATTATTATTATTATTATTATTATTATTATTATTATTATTATTATTATTATTATTATTATTATTATTATCATACAGGAATTCAATATCAGATTTTCATTATATAAAAAAGCTTTACATTTAATTTAAAAATATTTAAAGATTTATTTTTGGATATTATTAAGTTTGTTTAAAATAATTGTAGAAAATTTAACTACCCTATGTCAGACTGTACATCGACATATGCTGGTTACAGGACGAATAGATTGTTGGATAGAACACGCCAACATCACTTCAAACTCAGAAAATTGTTTGCACATTTTCACACTACATTTCACAACATTTTACGATAATGTGAATTGTGAAGTCTAGAAACTGAAGATCGCGGAGGCACTCACATCGAAAATCGTCGGCCCCGACATTAATATTAATAATAATAATTAATAATTAATTAATATAAAATTTAATGAACTAACATTGAAACTGAAAATTATTTGATTTAATTATTTTAACTAAATTACATTCATTCGTTTACGAGCAACCATCCTCTGAAGATGTCTCAAGTACGGACATAAATGCGTCAGGAAATTAATGTAAATATGCTTTCTACTTCTGCTGCAAATTATTTTCTATAATTTATTTTAAATAAACGTAATAATATAAAATAATAAATCTTTGGATGTTTGGAAATTAAATGTAAATTTAGCTTTTATGAT
>JABUQX010030244.1:15000-17500 GCA_015478945.1 Trachelipus rathkii
ATATATATATATATATATATATATATATATATATATATATATATATATATATATATATATATATATATATATATATAATAGGGGTGGGATAGAAGAGAGGAGAGGGGTAAACGAAGATTTGAAGAGGGGGAAGTGGGGTTAATGTTTGAAGAAAAAAGGTTGGATGTGCTAGGGTTAACTGAAACTAAGTTGAAGGGAAAGAGGGAGATGGACTTTGGAAAATACAAGGGTATGATATCAGGGGTGAACGAGAGAGAGGCGAGGGAAGGGGTGGGAATAGTTATGAGGAAAGAGGTGTGGGATAAGGTAAGGTTGTGCAGCCAGGTGAGTTCGAGGATAATGTGGGTAAAAGTGAAATTCGGGGGGGAAATGTGGGTTTTTATATGCGCATATAGTGAATGGAGCGAGGGAGGAGGAGTGAGAAAGATTTTGGAGTGAGCTGAATGAGTGTTGGGAAAGTTTCGGGGTAAATGACAAAATTTGTCTATTGGGAGATTTGAATGCAGGAGTGGGAAGGGAGGAGGTAATAAGACCATTTGGGGTAGGGGAGAGGAATGTTAATGGAGAAAGTCTGTTAGAGTTGTGTGTCGAAAGAAGAATGATAGTGGGGAATACTTGGTTCAAAAAAAGTGAAAATCATAAGTATACATGGAAGAGAGAGATAACGGGGGGGAGGGCGGTACTGGATTATGTGTGTGTAAATGGGAAGGATAGAGGCAGATTACTAGATGTAAATGTATTTAGAAGGGCGGGGAGGGGGATATCGGATCACTATTTGGTGGTTGCTAGGATAAGGGTGGGAGGAGAGGTGACAGTTAGGGAAAGGGGAGAAAAGAGGAGAGTAGAAGTGATAAAGGTAGAATCTTTGCAGAATATATAATATATAGTTTAGGAGAGGTATGGAGGATAGGTGGAGAGACGTGAGAGGGACGGGAATTGGGGAGGTGGAAGGGGAGTGGATGAGATTTAAAGAGGCAGTATGTGAAGAGGCTAGAAGGGTATGTGGAGTAAAGAGGTGGGTGCAAGCAGAAGGAAAGGGAGGGAATGGTGGAGTGAGGAGGTGAAGGAGGTGGTGAAAAGGAAAAAGAGCTTATGTGAAATGGTTAGGAAGTAGAGAGAGTGGAAAGTTGGAGGAACATAGAAGGGTTAGAGGGAAGCAAAGAGGGCGGTGAGAGTGAATAAATAAGAGCAAGATGAATGGTGTAGAAAGTGACTGAAAATTTTGAATCAGGGAGCAAAATGTTCTGGAAAGAAGTAAATAAAAGGAAGAAGAAGGAGGGGTTGGGGGAGAGGATTAAGGGAGGAGATGGGGAGTGGATAGGAGGAGAGGATAGGGTGAGGAAGAGGTGGGGGAGTATTTAAGTGGATTATTGAATGAAGTGGGTGGGGGAGGGAAGAAGAGGTGCAAGAGGTGAGGTTGGGGAGTGAATTGGGGAGGGAGGGGGAGGATGAAATACAAATGGAGGAAATTATTAGGGCCTTGAATAAAGGAAAAAAGGGAAGTCCGCAGGTCTGGATGGTGTGAGAATGAAATGTTGCAGAAGGGAGGTAAAGGGGGGGAGGAATGGCTGTATAGGTTATATAATATATGTTGGAGGAGTGGTGAGGTACCACAGGATTGGGAAGATGGTTGTTTGGTTCCCTTGTATAAGGGGAAAGGGATAGGATGGAATGTGGGAATTATAGAGGTATATGTCTTTTAAGTGTGGTAGGGAAAGTGTATGGGAGAATACTGATTGAGTGAGTGAGAGGTTTAACGGAGGGGAGAATGGGGGAAGAACAAGGAGGATTTAGGGAGGGAAGAGGGTGTGTGGACCAAGTGTTTACACTAAAGATGCTTGTGGAGAAAAGTATAGAGAGTAAAGGGAAAGTATATGAGTGTGGTAGATTTAGAGAAAGCATATGATAAAGTGAAGAGGGGTGAATTGTGGAGGGTGTTGGAGGAAAATGGAGTGGGGGGTAAATTAGGGAAAGGTATTAGGGCCTTTTATAGGAATAGTAGAATGTGTGTGAGGGTGTTAGGAGGGGAGAGTGAGATGTTTGGGGTGGTGAGAGGATTGAGGCAGGGGTGTAATGTCGCCGTGGCTATTCAATTTGTTTATGGAGAGTGTTTGCAGAGGAATGGTGAGGGAAGGGAGGGGGGTGGAATTGATGAATGGGAATGATAGAAGGGAAGTGAACATGATACTGTTTGCAGACGATACTGCCCTAGTGGCGAAGAACGCGGAAGGGTTGAGGTATTTGGTGAGGGAGTTTGAGAGAATGTGTGGACAAAAGGGGCTTAAAATCCAGGTAAGAGTAAAGGGTTAGTGTTTGAAGAGGAGGAAAGAGAGGAGGGGGAGGGGGTTAGAGGTTAGAATAGGGGGTGTAGTATTGGAAGAAGTAAGATTTTAGATATTTAGGGATGGAGTTGGGTAAGGGGGAGGGATGAAGGAGGAGTGATAGAACATAGAGTAGGAGAAGGAATGAGAGCTTTGTGAGTGGTCTGAGAGAATTATGG
>JABUQX010030244.1:20000-32500 GCA_015478945.1 Trachelipus rathkii
AGAGGGAAATCGACAGCCGGTAGATGTTGCATGCAATGTTGCAAATGTTGCAAACAAAATTTGCAACATTTTGCAACATTTTGCAACATTGATATTTTGGCGTATTAAGACGTTTTTTGGGTCAAATTATGGGTTTTCGGGTCCGTAGAAGCGTTTTCCGGGGTCAACGACGCGATTGGACCAACCCCCAAGGCCCTGGCGCACCGCACCGCACCGCACCGCGTCACATCGTCTTTTTCGCCGCGCCGTCTCGCTTTTCTATATCTCAGCTACCTTTCTGAGCCCTTTTTTAGTATTTTTATCTGTTATGACGATACATTTCAATCTTTTTATATATTTCACGTAGGTTCGTGAGTTACATTCCACATACACGAGTGTTTTTTTCATACGACGTCACAACCAGGTACCTACTATCGTTAGGCCTAAATACATTATCCTATCAATTGGTTCCAGAGCAACCATTAGGCTTAAATACGTACCCATATCAACATTAGTAACAATATGACACATCACAATAAAGATATGTGATTTTGTCAAAACGTTTGAGATCAGACCGCGAAACCGTCACGTGCGCCCGCAGGCGCACCCCGCCGCGAAACCGCCGCGTGCGCCCGCAGGCGCAATATTACCGCGCGAACGATAAATATTTCATAGTTGTTATATCAATGTAAACCTTTTTAATAAAGTGAACACATCATTTTGTATTTTCTTTTCAAATATACCGTTTTCTATACTATGAGTCAGCCATTTTATTTCATACTTAAACATTTTTATTAAAAACATATACTTTACAGACCTTAAAGCAGTAAAACAGTAAATCAATAGCGCTGTTGCTTAGCAACAAAGGGATTAGTAGGGATTAGTAGGTCTTTGTTTTACTGCTTTACTGCTTTACTGCTTTACATCATATATTTATTAACATTATGTTTTCTTTTATATATTTTTTTTTGTTTTAATTTTTTTTTATTTATAAATTTTTAAAAATTGTAATGTAAGAAGAAAACACAGAGTGCCTGTTATATAAACATTTTATTTTACTAAAACTGTACGAAATTTTATTAAAAACATATACGTTACAGACCATAAAGCAGTAAAACAGTAAATCAACAGTGCAATTGCCTAGCAACAAAAGGATTAGTAGGGTTTTGTTTTACTGCTTTACTGCTTTACTGCTTTACTGCTTTACTGTTTTACATCATATTTTTAATATATAATGAGACTATTTATTAAAAACATTTTATGTTTTTTAATTATTCATTTACATTTATATTATTTACCCACTGTTAACTAAAATTATTTGAAAGTTTTTTAAATAATTCGAAATTGTTTTATCATCATTATTATTATTATTATTATTATTATTATTATTATTATTATTATTATTATTATTATTATTATTATTATTATTATTATTATTATTATTATTATTATTATTATTATTATTATTATTATTATTCCTCCAGTCATTTTACTTCATGACTTATTATTTAGCACACACACACACACACACACACACACACACACACACACACACACACACACACACACACACACACACACACACAGATACACACACACACACACACACGCCCACACCAGGTTCATTAAATCACACACACTTTTAACTAAAATTATTTGAAAGTTTTTAAATAATACGGATTTGTTTTATTATTATTATTATTATTATTATTATTATTATTATTATTATTATTATTATTATTATTATTATTATTATTATTATTATTATTATTATTATTATTATTATTATTATTATTATTATTATTATTATTATTATTATTATTATTATTATTATTATTATTATTACTATTATTATTATTATTATTATTAATATTATTATTATTATTATTATTATTATTATTATTATTATTATTATTATTATTATTATTATTATTATTATTATTATTATTATTATTATTATTATTATTATCATTATTATTATACCCCAGTCATTTTACTCCATGACTATTATTATTTAGCACACACACACACACACACGCACGCACAAACACACACACATACACACATACACACCTACTTAAAATAAAAATGACCTTTCCCCTGGGATTTCCAGAGGAGCGTTCGGGACGAAGCCCTATAAGCGACTCATTCACAATTGATGAGTTGAGTACTGAGGTCGTGTAATTACACTCCAAAACCAGGAAAAGCTGAGCAATAACATTAAAAATTAGAAATCTATTTAGGAAGTTATAACAATAAAAATAATGAAAAGAATTAAGAAACAACATAGAAATAATAAAACAAGTTAAACAAGAAAAAGAATGAGGAAGGAGGAAGGAAGAAGAAGGAGAAAGGAGGAAGACTTGTATTATAGCAATTGAGTGATTGCAATAATACTTTTTATTTATAAAATTTTATTTATTTTGTTTATAAACATTATTTTGTTTTTAATAAAATTTTAAGAAATTTTATTAAAAAAGTCGTAGCAAATGAGTGATTGTATGTAGCGGTACATGCACAGGTGTGGATCCGGTGAGGCAATGAGTTAGTAAACATACACTTAGCACGATTATATATGTCTTCAGTGATGTAGAGCACAAATAACATAGTTTCAATGCTCTTAAAGGAGTCTAAGGACCCATATGAGATATGGGTTGAACCCTAAAACGTGATTTGGTCTTTTAAATGAAATTTTAAAAACCTAAAAGTTATTAATTACATAGACTTATGCTCTAACAACAGCTTTATATTACACAAATATATGAAACTTAGCACAGAGAATTTAAACGACACTCTCTTAATCATACACAAAGGCAACAAAATGTAGCACAACAGAGGTATTGACGTTTAAATGTTGCACAACTAATGTACTCGAGTTAAAACATGTACTCGATTTGTTTAATGTGTGCACAGTCTAACTTATTTTAACATTAGCATTCTCAAACTTCATATGTTTTCTTTTGTATTTTTATTTTACGTCATATTTTGACGTGTAATAAGTATAAACATATAATTTATTAAAAACTTTTTATGTTTTTAATTAAAGATAACAACTAATCATTTACATTATTCATTCAATGTTAACTAAAAATATTTCAAAGTTTATTGTTTAAAAATTATTTTAATACTTTTTATTTATAAAATTTTAATTATTTTGGTTATAAACATTTTGTTAATTTTATTTATTGTTTTAAAAATTATTTTAATACTTTTTATTTATAAAATTTTATTTATTTTGTTTATAAACATTTTGTTTTTACTAAATTTTAAGAAATTTTATTAAAAACATGTACTTTACAGACCCTAAAGCAGTAAAGCAGTAAATCAATAGCGCAAATGCATAGCAACAGAGGGAAATAATAGGCTTTTGTTTTACTGCTTTACTGCTTTACTGCTTTACATCATATTTTAATATATATAATGAGACTATTTTATTAAAAACATTTTATGTTTTTAATTAATCATTTACATTTATATTATTCATCCACTGTTAACTAAAATTATTTCAAAGTTTTAAATAATTTGTATTTGTTTTATTATTATTATTATTATTATTATTATTATTATTATTATTATTATTATTATTATTATTATTATTATTATTATTATTATTATTATTATTATTATTATTATTATTATTATTATTATTATTATATGATTGGCTCATTACAGTCAATCAAAGTTAAGGTGAAAAACAAACACTAGATAAGAGTTATAGGTACAAAAGATCACGACATTTTCAGTTTCACACTATATGTCAGGACATAAAGATAGCTCTCAACATCTGATGATGGGGTAATTATTATTATATACTGTTATTTATATTTATGACCTGAGTTGTTTGTTATTTATCTTCTATACAATCACACACACACACACACACACACACGACACACACACACACACACACAAGCGCACGCGCAGACATACACTATTATTCATACTATTATATACCTGTTTAACAAACATTTATTCAATGTTTCACTTAAACATATACTCTACGAAGAGACTTTTAATAAGTATTACAAAACATTATGCAACAACGATGTCTAACAATCATCAGTTTTTACCATTTTAAGCTTTATAAGTGAAAATAATTTTATGATATAACTATCTGTCTTTGTAACATAGTGCAATATCCATCTCGTCACATGCGTTTACATATATATATATATATATATATATATATATATATATATATATATATATATATATATATATATATATATATATATATATATATATATATATATATATATATATATATATATATATATATATATGAAAGCATTTTAACTGAAGTGGTATGAATGACTTGATAAAATTTTCAGAATACATGCAAGCATATCCAGTACACATATGTAAAAAATACAAAACTACTTTTAAGACATCAGTATGTTTCATCTACCCTTTATTATTATATGGAAGTGTATTTAATTACTTTAATTACTGATCAGATATAATACAACATATTTATAATAAATACTTACATTGAGGTATAATTATTGAGTTGGAAAATATTCATTTGGCTAGGTTTTAAAATTTCGAGATATTGTAGGATCTAGCGAATGCTACTCAAGCTGCTGATCCTATGAGCACTGGAACAAGACTGAGCGTCTGAATGGATATTCATTTCATATAAAATATCAATATGGATCTATTAGGAGCTGCCTAATTACAGACACATGAGCTAATAGCTGAATTTCACTAGAATAGATTATAATTAATTCACTAGATTTATAGTAGATCACGTGAAGCCCAACGCGAGAGCGCCCGCAAGCGCGCCCCGGTGTGGAACCGACGCATTATATATATTAAAATATGATGTAAAGCAGTAAAGCAGTAAAACAAAAGCCTATTATTTCCCTCTGTTGCTATGCATTTGCGCTATTGATTTACTGCTTTACTGCTTTAGGGTCTGTAAAGTACATGTTTTTAATAAAATTTCTTAAAATTTTAGTAAAAACAAAATGTTTATAAACAAAATAAATAAAATTTTATAAACAAAAAGTATTAAAATAAGTTTTAAAACAATAAATAAAATTAACAAAATGTTTATAACCAAAATAATTAAAATTTTATAAATAAAAAGTATTAAAATAATTTTTAAACAATAAACTTTGAAATATTTTTAGTTAACATTGAATGAATAATGTAAATGATTAGTTGCTATCTTTAATTAAAAACATAAAAAGTTTTTAATAAATTATGTTTATACTTATTACACATCAAAATATGACGTAAAATAAAAATACAAAAGAAAACATATGAAGTTTGAGAATGCTAATGTTAAAATAAGTTAGACTGTGCACACATTAAACAAATCGAGTACATGTTTTAACTCGAGTACATTAGTTGTGCAACATTTAAACGTCAATACCTCTGTTGTGCTACATTTTGTTGCCTTTGTGTATGATTAAGAGAGTGTCGTTTAAATTCTCTGTGCTAAGTTTTATATATTTGTGTAATATAAAGCTGTTGTTAGAGCATAAGTCTATGTAATTAATAACTTTTAGGTTTTTAAAATTTCATTTAAAAGACCAAATCACGTTTTAGGGTTCAACCCATATCTCATATGGGTCCTTAGACTCCTTTAAGAGCATTGAAACTATGTTATTTGTGCTCTACATCACTGAAGACATATATAATCGTGCTAAGTGTATGTTTACTAACTCATTGCCTCACCGGATCCACACCTGTGCATGTACCGCTACATACAATCACTCATTTGCTACGACTTTTTTAATAAAATTTCTTAAAATTTTAGTAAAAACAAAAATGTTTATAAACAAAATAAATAAAATTTTATAAATAAAAAGTATTATTGCAATCACTCAATTGCTATAATACAAGTCTTCCTCCTTTCTCCTTCTTCTTCCTTCCTTCCTCCTTCCTCATTCTTTTTCTTGTTTAACTTCTTTTATTATTTCTATGTTGTTTCTTAATTCTTTTTCATTATTTTTTTATTGTTATAACTTCCTAAATAGATTTCTAATTTTTAATGTTATTGCTCAGCTTTTCCTGGTTTTGGAGTGTAATTACACGACCTCAGTACTCATCAATTGTGAATGAGTCGCTTATAGGGCTTCGTCCCGAACGCTCCTCTGGATACCGATCCTTCATCCCAGGACTCATTTTTATTTTAAGTAAAAGGTGTGCGTGTGTGTGTGTGTGTGTGTTAAATAATAATAGTCATGAAGTAAAATGACTTTAGGTAAATAATAATAATAATAATAATAATAATAATAATAATAATAATAATAATAATAATAATAATAATAATAATAATAATAATAATAATAATAATAAACAAATCCGAATTATTTAAAAAACTTTGAAATAATTTTAGTTAACATGCGTGAATAATATAAATGTAAATGTTTAAGTGTGTGTGTGTGTGTGTGTGTGTGTGTGTGTGTGTGTGTGTGCTAAATAATAATAATGAAGTAAAATGACTGGAGGAATAATAATAATAATAATAATAATAATAATAATAATAATAATAATAATAATAATAATAATAATAATAATAATAATAAAATAATAATAATAATAATAATAATAATAATAATAATAATAATAATAATAATAATAATAATAATAATAATAATAATAATAATAATAATAATAATAATAATAATAATAATAATAATAATAATAATAATAATAATAATAAAACAATCCGAATTATTTAAAAACTTTCAAATAATTTTAGTTAACAGTGGGTGAATAATATAAATGTAAATGATTAATTAAAAACATAAAATGTTTTTAATAAATAGTCTCATTATATATTAAAAATATGATGTAAAACAGTAAAGCAGTAAAGCAGTAAAGCAGTAAAACAAAACCCTACTAATCCCTTTGTTGCTAGGCAATTGCGCTATTGATTTACTGTTTTACTGCTTTAAGGTCTGTAAAGTATATGTTTTTAATAAAATTTCGTACAATTTTAGTAAATAAAATGTTTATATAACAGACACTCTGTGTTTTTCTTCTTACATTACAATTTTTAAAAATTTATAAATAAAAAGTATTAAAACAAAAATAAAAATAAAAAGAAAACATAATGTTAATAAATATATGATGTAAAGCAGTAAAGCAGTAAAGCAGTAAAACAAAGACCTACTAATCCCTACTAATCCCTTTGTTGCTAAGCAACTGCGCTATTGATTTACTGTTTTACTGCTTTAGGTCTGTAAAGTATATGTTTTTAATAAAAATGTTTAAGTATGAAATAAAATGGCTGACTCATAGTATAGAAAACGGTATATTTGAAAAGAAAATACAAAATGATGTGTTCACTTTATTAAAAAGGTTTACATTGATATAACAACTATGAAATATTTATCGTTCGCGCGGTAATATTGCGCCTGCGGGCGCACGCGGCGGTTTCGCGGCGGGGTGCGCCTGCGGGCGCACGTGACGGTTTCGCGGTCTGATCTCAAACGTTTTGACAAAATCACATATCTTTATTGTGATGTGTCATATTGTTACTAATGTTGATATAGGTAGGTATTTAAGCCTAATGGTTGCTCTGGAACCAATTGATAGGATAATGTATTTAGGCCTAACGATAGTAGGTACCTGGTTGTGACGTCGTATGAAAAAAAAACACTCGTGTATGTGGAATGTAACTCACGAACCTACGTGAAATATATAAAAAGATTGAAATGTATCGTCATAACAGATAAAAATACTAAAAAAGGGCTCAGAAAGGTAGCTGAGATATAGAAAAGCGAGACGGCGCGGCGAAAAAGACGATGTGACGCTGTGCGGTGCGGTGCGATGCGCCAGGGCCTTGGGGGTTGGTCCAATCGCGTCGTTGACCCCGGAAAACGCTTCTACGGACCCGAAAACCCATAATTTGACCCATAAAACGTCTTAATACGCCAAAATATCAATGTTGCAAAATGTTGCAAAATGTTGCAAATTTTGTTTGCAACATTTGCAACATTGCATGCAACATTACACTGTTGCATTGCAACATTCGCTGTCCGTCGATCTTCCCCATATACTACTTTTATATATATATATATATATATATATATATATATATATATATATATATATATATATATATATATATTTTTTTTTTTGTTATTATATATATATATATATATATATATATATATATATATATATATATATATATATATATATATATATCAAGGTCGGTCATTAAGGGTATGCTAGGTAAGCGCCGAATAATAATAATAATAATGAAATATATATATATATATATATATATATATATATATATATATATATATATATATATATATATATATATATATATATATATATATATATATATATATATATATATATATATATATATATATATATATATATATATATATATATATTCACTCATTTGTTGGTCTGTTAAAATATCTTTCCTTTTAAATTTATATTTTTTATCTTTATGAAGAATAAATTTAGGAATATAGCTTGCATCCTCTCTTTTGTCGTTAATATTTTATTTGACAAAAACATTTTCTTCGGTATAAAACATTTTAATGAATTAGAAATATGTTTTGCAGGAGAGAGAGGAAGCACTTGAAAGCAAGCAAGAAATAAAATTATGGGTATTCTGAAAAGTTCTTATTGTTCAGGTTAAAATTATAATGACATTTTTATCTTTTGATGAATAAAGAAAAAAAAGAGAGAAAAGACGAGTCTTTCCATACAGTCCATTATTTGTAAGATTAAGGAAATAGGAGACGTTTAATGGGATTGAGGAAAGAGTAGTCTTTTAGTAAGAAGTGAGGAAAGAGGAATAGTTTAGTAGGGTTAAGGAAAGAGAAATCCTTTATTAAAGATTGAAGAAAGAGGAATGCTTTAGTAGGATTCAGGTATGGCGAATCCTTTAGTAGGGCTGAGGAAAAAGTAGTCCATTAGTAGGATAGAGGAAAGAGGTGTTTCTTAGTAGGATTGAGTAATGGAACAGTAGGATAGAGGAAGGAAGAGTTCTGTAGCAGGACTTTGGGAAGAGAAGTCCTTTAGTAGGATTGAGGAGAGAGGAGCACTTTTTTAGTAGGATTAAAGAAAGAGAAGTTTTTTTTTTATTATGATTGAGAAAAGAGCAGCTCTTTAGTAGGATTAGGGTAAGAGGAATCCTTTAGTACTATTGAGGAAAGCGAAGTCCTTTTGTTAAGATTGAGGAAAGTGCAGTCCTTAAGTAGGATTAAGGAAAGGTTCATTAGTTGCTGTTATGTTTACAAGTTACACGTACCTGTCAACAATAAACACAACTAATTAATATAAGAGGACAAATATAATATTTAAGTTATATCCCATCTTCGTCAAAACTTCTTGAAGGCAAATCAAAACTAGAGGTTTGCTCTATTTATTACGGGAACGAAGTCTAACAAAAAGTGTTTCTATATTCAATAAAATAGTGTTTGTACATTACTAACCAACTAAAAGAAAAAAAGAAGTTTTTATTTATATATTACATAATAACAAAACTATATATATATTTTTATATATATATATATTTATATATATATAACATATATATATATATATATATATATATATATATATATATATATATATATATATATATATATATATATATATATATATATATATATATATAAATATATATACATAACATAATCTTCCACTTTTTAAGAAGGAACGTATCTTTCTGGAGGTACACCTTGAAATTGTCTTAGAGGAAGGATACGTCTACACTGTTCTGTTCCGGTACTTTCTATGGGAAGAGAATCCTCATGTCTCGGCTACAGTTGGTCCACATGCCTTTTCATTGTCCTTTTCTCTGTTTTAACATTATAGTGTATATTGCCATGTTTTTTATCTACGATTGCTGGTCTCTATTTCCTTGCTTGAGTTAAACCTCTGCCCATACAGGTGTCGAAGGCTAAAAGATCTGAAGTTGCTGAAATTTATTTTCTCCTGTAAATTTTTCCATTGAGATGAAGTTCGTTTGTTCTGAAGGTCTGGTAGCATTAGATCTAACTTATTTCTTAAATGTATGTTCATTAATAAATGTGAAGGAGGAATTCCAGTTGTAGAATGAGGTGTTGTTCTATACGATAATAGAAATCTCTATTAATTTCTGTATCAATGTTTTTTGTAATCAGCATTGCGACATTTCATGTTTCTTTTGAAAGCTTGGACAAACCTCTCATCCTCTCCGTTTGTTGAAAGGTGGGAACGGGGCTGATTTAGGAATGTAACGTGTCCTTGTGAATTAAGAACATCTCAAAATCTTCATACAAACTGTCTTACCATTATCTGAATCTATGTGTTCTGTTAATCCATGTAGCAAAATCCCCTGTAAGAATTTTTCTTGGTAGTAGTAGTGCAATCCTTTTTTATAGTTTGAATCACTTCAGGCCATTTGCTGCAATGAATCCACCAATATGAGAAAATAGGAATCCATTAAAAGGTCTCGCATAATCAATATGCAGTCTTTGTTACGGCCTTGTGGATGTACTCTATAAGGTTGTTGGAGAATTCTGATATGCAGAACTACTGGGTGAAAGCGCACACTGGCCTTCTATGTCCTTGTCCATTTGGCCACCAAATATAAGACCTTGTAAAGAGCTTTTCTTGTTCTAACCATTCCTAAAATGTTCTTCTATGAATCTCTCCCAAATTATCTTTTCTAATGATATTGGAATAACCACATGAGCCCCCTGCAGAACACATCCTTGCTCTGTATTTAAATCTGGCCAAATTTGTAAATAAGGTTTTACTCTTCAGATTCTTTCAACTGAAGATTTGAAATTAAAACTTGTGTATTTTTGCTGTTAATACGCTTTCATTTCTTGTTGCATTAGCAATCTTCTCTAGTGATACTTCTTACTCTTTGGCAGCTGCAATGAGAAAAACATTTTTATCATTCTCACTGTTATGGTTTTCCTCTGGGAGTCTTGAAAGGCATCAGCATTTCCTATTTGATTTGAAGCTCTGTATACCAAGTCGTATTTGATATGTTGCCAAATGAAATGATCGCCCATCTCTGCAATTTTGTTGCTGCTATAGTCGGCAAACCTGCTTTCGAACCTAAAATTGATAATAAAGGTTTATGATCAGCACCAATGTAAATTCTCTACCGTACACAAATACATGAAATTTATTTATACCAAATATTAAAGCTGACCCCTCCTATCAATTTGCGAATATATTTTTTTTTGCGTTTGATAATGTCCTGGATGTATAACCTATTGGTTTTTCAGTTCATCAGCCATAACATGTGACAAGACAGCACGAAGGCTCACACTAGAGGCATTTGCAAATTAGTTTAAGTCTAAATTTGGATTGAAATGTGTAAGAAATTTAGATAATAGTTTTCTTTTTAATATTGTTAAATGAACATATTCGTCATTTCAAAATCCAAATGCTGCTTTTCTTTAAAAGATTATATAATGGTGATTCCAAAGCCTCTAAATTTGTACAAATCTACCATATAAAATGTAACAAAACCCAAAAAGCTTTTAAATGATGTGTACATCTTTGAGGGGATCATGAATTTTATTGCATTAAATTTGTACCATCTGTTTCATTATTCGATTCTAAACTTCGAACTCCTAACCCTGCTAACTCCTAACTCCTAACTCCTAACTCCTAACTCCTAACTCCTAACTCCTAACTCCTAACTCCTAACTCCTAACTCCTAACTCCTAACTCCTAACTCCTAACTCCTAACTCCTAACTCCTAACTCCTAACTCCTAACTCCTAACTCCTAACTCCTAACTCCTAACTCCTAACTCCTAACTCCTAACTCCTAACTCCTAACTCCTAACTCCTAACTCCTAACTCCTAACTCCTAACTCCTAACTCCTAACTCCTAACTCCTAACTCCTAACTCCTAACTCCTAACTCCTAACTCCTAACTCCTAACTCCTAACTCCTAACTCCTAAATTAAATCTAACTCCAGAACCTTGGGTTGTTAACTTGTCCTCATCAGATGATAAAGCATTAATTTGTCTCTTTCTTTATCAAAGTTTATCAAATTTATTTGAGACACTAAAATAGTAGTAGTAGTAGTAGTAGTAGTAGTAGTAGTAGTAGTAGTAGTAGTAGTAGTAGTAGTAGTATACATTCATTTTTAGATTCTAGACATCTTAAATTTGAAAATAAAGGACAATTAAAACATTAATCTTTAACATTACTTAATGATTTTCAAAAATATTTTTCATTTTCAAATTTAGGGGAGGCAGATGGCACCTGCCTCCCTGCCCATGACCACTGTCCACTGCCCCTGCCTACACCCCATGCATGGCCACAGGTTTTCTGAGGTCTCCTTCTATTCTAATTTCTTTCACAACCTGTCCACTCTTATGTCGATGACTTGTATACCTATATCATCACGTCATTTACAGGTATATCCTGAATGAAGAATTAATAAATATTAATAAAAACTACCACATAGCATATTTTATATTCCCAAGACATAGTTTTAAGAAACTGAAATGGAAGGCTTCCTGTATATCTATGTGACGGGAGACATAGAGATCATGCCTTTTTTGAATTTTGGAA
>JABUQX010030245.1:0-7500 GCA_015478945.1 Trachelipus rathkii
GACTCGACCCGGACTCCGACTCTACATTCAAATTTGATTTTCGACTCCGACTCCGACTCCGATCCACCTAAAACAAAAATTTTCGACTCCACTCCGACTGCGACTCCGACTCCACTTAAACAAAAAATTTCGACTCCGACTCCACTTAAACAAAAATTTTCGACTCCGACTCCGACTCCGCTCCGACTCCAGCAGTCAAATTCAAATTTCGACTCTGACTCAGATTAGTGCTTACAGAGTTACATAAATTTTTTTTTTGTTTCAACAATTTTTTTTGCTTGCTTTTGAGAATAAAAAAATATACCACTTTTCCAATGAATCTAATCTCCAAATGCTATACGGTAAAGTACCGTAAAGACGTGGAGGAGGGCAGGCGCAACACATGACAAACAAATATATTTCAGTTTCGAAAACAAATGTATAACGTAAATATAATGCAAATTATTTTTATTTTTATTATAAAACAGCCATTATAAAATTAACAGTTTAATACTTTCAGTTTCAATAATAATAATAATAATAATAATAATAATAAATAATAATAATAATAATAATATAATAATAATAATAATAATAATAATAATAATAATAATATAATAATAATAATAATAAATAATAATAATAGTAAAATAAATATAATAATAATATACTAATAATAATAATAAATAATAATAATAAGCATTATAATATAATAATAATAATAAATAATAATAATAATAAAAATAATAATAATAATAATAAAATAATAATAATAATAATATAATATAATAATAATAATAATAATAATCAATAATAATAATCAATAATAATAATATAATAGCATTAAGAGAATCGCTTATGAAATAAAAACAAAAGCATTTCTGATCAAAATTAAAAGAACTGGAATTTTATTATTTAGGAAATTATATATATATATATATAATATATATATATATTATATATTATATATATATATATTATATAATATATATATATATATATATATATATATATATATATATATATAAATACTATAATATATATATATAAATTTATATATATATATTATATATATATATATATATATATAATATATAAATATATGATATATATTATGGATTGCTAAAATACACAAAACTCAGAAAATTCACCTTTGAGACCTGACTATTAGTGCGGAACGGTTTACACCACGAATTTGCCCAATATCTGAAACAGCATTATCCGACGCATATCTAATAACTCTTTCATAAGTTAATCAATAATGAAACATTATGTAAATTATCAAACCTAAAACTTGAAGCCACTAATATATTCACCTCACTTGATGTAGAATCTTTTTTCATAAATGTACGGGTTCTTGGTTCGTTGACAATAATAATTTAAACGAAAGTGTTTCACTCAAATAAACCTACCCCCCACCAGATAATATCAGAACAACATACGAGGAACCTTTTATTAAATTTGTTGTAATCAACACCGTTTTAAATTTTAAAAAAAACAATATATCTACAAACTTGTGGACTGCCGAATGGGCTGACCACTTGGACCTACATTTGCTGACTTCTAATATGTCCAATCTGGAAAACAAAATCCTTCGTGAAACAAACAACTTAAACCCCGTATTTTAACATAAGGTATGTCGACGACCCCTCACTATTTTTTAGGAACATAGATCATATACATCAGTTCATCAAATAGAATTCAAGAGTTGTTTGTCATGCTAAAATTCACATCCGAAACTTAGAATTAATAATGCTATCTGTTTTTTTAGACATCAAAAATCAATGTTAATTCTGACGGCTCATTATCTACAGCCATACCTGTCAAACCCACTGATAATGGTCTGTATACATGAAACTATGGAATCCTAATTCACCTACCTATTTACAAAGAATGTATCGTAAAAATTTTAGTTTACAGAACATACAACCTATGTTCAACTTGGGAAACTTTTGATGAAGAAATTTGCCGCATTAAATAAAAAAATTTAATTAACTGTGATCATCCGCAATATTCAGTTGAAAATTTAATTATTAAAACCCTTACAAAATTATAATAATAAAGAAAGTAAAAATAATCAGAAAAATTCGATAATTTCTTCTTCAAACTTCCAATGCTATTCTGTTCAATAAGGAAGAGAAGTTGCCTTCGTATATTTTGATTCCTCACCTCAAAACAAAGACACACTCAAAATTAAAGCAGACTATAGCCATAAGTCCAAAAACACTGTCAATCTTCCTTTAGCACAAGAGATGCTTTGCCCCGACAACCATCACGTTTGTGTAACCAATTAACTGCCCCTGAATTATAGACTGTACGTCGTCATATATTTGGTTACACGAAGAATAGATTGTCCGGCCAGGGCATATCAAACTCTCTAAAGTCCCAGCAAAATCTTTGAACATTTCAAAACGGCACATGGTCAATCAACTATTAGTAATATTTCTAAACACTTCACATTATACGGATCGTGTGAAGTCCAGAAACTTAAATTGCGGAGGCCTTCTACTCTACATCAAAACACGCAACCAGACCTTAACATAAAATTTTATGTTTTTTATCAGTCAGACTCAATATCATTTGCTTACTTATTAAAATCAATTTAAAACTTCATTCGCTTACAAAATAATAATCCCTGAAGATGTCTCAAGACGAAACGCGTCGGGAAATCTATGTAAATATATCTGCTTCTTCCTTGTATATTATTTTCAAAAGATTAATTTTAAAGAATTAATTATGGTACAAAAATAAATATTTTTAGAACGTTGGAATAAAATCAAAACTTTTATAATAATAATTAATATAATAATAATATAATCTAATAATAATAATAATAATAATAATAATAAATAATAATAATAATAATCAATAATAAATAATAATAATAATAATAATAATAATAATAATAATAATAATAATAATAATTAAAATAATAATAATAATAATAATAATAATAATAATAATAATAATAATAATAATAATAATAATTATAAATAAAATTAATAATTTAATTATAATAATAATAATAATAATATAATAATAATAATAATAATAATAATAATAATAATAATAGTTCTCTAAATTTTTGACTCCGACTCCACTTACACGGAATCTTCGACTCCGACTCCGACTCCGGACTCCGACTCCGACTAAACTTACACAGGAATCTTCGACTCCGACTTCGACTCCGACTCCACTTGCAAAGAGTTTTCGACTCCGGGAAAATTGCACGACTCCACGACTCCGACTCCACGACTCCGACTCCGACTCCGCAGCCCTGGTTGTAATTAGGACCTTAAAATTTTAGCTCAAACGAAGCCCGGATATCTATAACGGATAGTCCCCGTTAAAAGTCTTCAACAATTATATTGTTTTTTCCTCCAATAAGGAGTTTCCAAAAGTAAGAAAATCTCTTCATTGATTTTTTTCTTTACAATATTTTTAGCAGAGGGTAAAAAAAATTTGTCCTATTCTGTCAAAATATATTATACTTTAAGAAGCAAATCTCTTATATAATTATATATAACGTATTACTGGAAGCAAATTCATAGAATTGAGAATTTTAAGAGGAATAAAATTTCGAGATCAGGTCCACTTAATATTATAACAATCTACTTGAAGATTTGTTAAAATAATCATACAGTGAAAATGAAGGAAAAAAATGTCGGAATTATACATCCATTACATATGCATATGCAACTATTTCTGAAGATACATGTCTAAATTTAATAAACGAACGTTTCTATATGAAACTAAATATTCTATATTTAAGGAAAAAATTTTTAATTCTTTTTTAAAAAGATCCAGCAGGAGGTCGGATATTAAAAGAAAAAAACCGGCCGGAGATGGAGCTTTTGGAATTGAAAAAAAGCAGGATATCCGGCCTTTGCTGCATACTGTTACTTATATATATATATATAATATATATATTATATATATAATATTATATATATATATTATATATATATATATATATATATATTAATCATATATATATATATATATATATATATAATATATATATAAAAAATATATAATATATATAAAAAAAATAATAATAATAATAATAATAATAATAATAATAAAAATATAATAATAATAATAATAATAATAATAATAATAATAATAATAATAATAATAATAATAATAATAATAATAATAATAATAATAATAATAATAATAATAATAATATGAATAAATGAATAATAAAATGTAGCTTAACGAAATATTAGTAAATTATTAATAAATGAATAATAAACGATGTAAATAAAACTTACTTAAAAAAAAAAAGTATGTGATATTAATAAAAATAATTTAATAATTAGTCAACACATGAAATTTAATTACTATTCATTAAACTTAATTATAATAGTAATAATAATAACTGGAACCAAAGGAAATATTTAAAATATGTAAATCCTACATTTAAATTTGGTAATAAATTAAAGAAATAAATTTAAATACAATAATAAATGTAAAATTAATAAATAATGAAAGAAAAAGTGAAATAAATATATAAAATAATACTAAATAATATATAATTTAATATTCAACACTAACTAATCTAATAATAATAAATAAAATTGTTACTTTTTAAAAAATCGTAAATACGTTTTTTATTTATTAATAATAAAAATATCTTACTAAACCTTTTATTAACTGTTTTAATAACTTGTTTAATAATTATTCTATTAGAAGTTCTTTCATTAATTTAATATTTATATAATACGATATAAAATTCTAAAGCTTAAGAATTAAATTTTATAAACGAAGAGAGAAAAAAAACCATAAGATGGTTTTTTGTAATGTTTATATTTTTTATGATCGATTTGTTTAATAATAATAATAATAATAATAATAATAATAATAATAATAATAATAATAATAATAATAATAATAATAATAATAATAATAATAATAATAATAATAATAATAATAATAATAATAATAATAATAATAATAATAATAATATGAATAATAAATAATAACAATAACAATAGTGAATATATATATGTAATATATATATATTTTTTCTTTATATATAGATAGATATAATCTATATATTCTGTTCTATATATATATATATATATATATATATATATATATATATATATATATATATATATATATATATATATATATATATATATATATATATATATATATATAATATATTATATATATATATATATATATATATTCATAATATATATATAATATATATATATATATTATATATATACTATATATTAATTATATATATATATATATATATATCTATTAATATATTTATATATAATTATATATATAATATATTATATATATAATATATATATTATATATATATATATATATATATATATATATATATATATATATATATAACTATTTTATTATATATATATTATATATTATTATATCATATATATATACTATAAAACTATTAAACATTAGAGATATATTCGAAACAAATACCATACATTTCCTTCTAAATTTACAAAGCAATTTTCCATTTTGTTTTGAAACAGGTGTCCACAGCGCATATTCTGGCCCAGGGAGGTATATATAAGAAGTCGGTTCAACCATCAGTCTAATATGCGAGGTCCCTGCGATTCTGCGATAATTGGAAACATACATGGTTACATGGACCTCAACATTCATTAAGTTTCACCGAAGAGGAGGAATTACATGAGGTTGGTTTTTATATATATATATATATATTAATATATATATATATATATTTATATTAATATATATATTATATATATATATTATATATATAATATATATATATATTATATATCATATATATATATATCATATATATATATATATATATATATATATATATATATATATATATAATATATATATATATATTTATATATATATATATATATATATATATATATATATCTATAATATATATATATATAATATATATATATTATATATATATATATATATACATATATATATAATATTAAATTTTATATATATAAATATAGGACACGTTTAGTTAACGAATACACGGAACCGGGAGGTCGTAAAAAAAAATTCTCAGGTAGCCCTCTATGGAAACATAAATAGAAACGTTTTGTTAAAAATGTATCTTTTAAGGGCAAGATCCAATTTTGGGCATTTTGGGCTGGGGCTGGCCCCCATTTTTACCCCACCTAAAAAATGGACATAAAATTCGGATTTTCAGCCGATTTTTGACTCTATAAACACCAAAATGTAGCTTTTTTTTTGCCCTCTAAAACCTTGATTTTCCGCGTGTTTTTTCTTGTGACTGTAGTCATTCTTTCAGATTTTCAATTTTTCAAATTCAATTTTATCCATGTTTCTGCTGACATTCTTCGAACGCAACTTCCAGAATTTTTTTCCAAAATGACTTCAAACTTGAAAATATGCATAGATAGGTCCATTATCTAAAAAAGTACAGAAGTATAATTTTTTCGAATTTTTGAGTTTTGTGCTCAGCGGTTGTCCAATTCCCAAACCCATTTTTTTTTTTTTTGAATTTGAAAAGTAAAGTTAATAAAGTTTTTTTTCTGTTAAAAAGTGAAGTGGATGAAATTTTCAGAGCAAATATATGTAGTCGGGAAAGATGCATCTTTTTTCCTTAGATAATTTTTTGTGTATAATCTCAAAAGAAATTTTTTCAAAAATTTTTGAAATTTTTTTTGGTAAAATTTTCCAAGAACAAATCAAAAAACTATTTCATATACAAAGAAATAATCTAAGTAAAAAATGTGCACCCTTCGACACAAAAAGCCCTGAAAATTCATCCACTTCGCCAGAACAAAAAAAAATTTATCGCCAAAATTCAAAATTCAAAATTCAAAAAAAAAATGGGTTTGGAAATTGGTACGCTGAGCACAAAACTCAAAAATCGAAAAAAAAAAAAGTTTTTTTTTTTTCTTCTGTACTTTTTAGATAATGGACCTACTATGCCTATTTCAAGTTTGAAGTCATTTTGTAAAAAAATTCTGGAAGTTGCTACCAAAAAATGTCAGAAACATGAATTTTCATGAAAGAATTTTGAAAAATTGAAATTCTGAAAGAATGACTCCAGTCACAGAAACACGGAAATCAACCGTTTTTAGAGGCAAAGCTACACATTTTGGGTGTTTATATAGTAAAATCGGCTGAAAATTCCGAATTTTATGTCCATTTTTAGGTGGGGTGAAAATGGGGGCCAGCCCCAGCCCAAAATGCCCAAAATTGGATCTTGCCCTTAAGAGGTTGGGTTAAGTTGTTTAGGTTAGGTTAAAGTTAGTTTTAGGTAGTTAGGTTGGTTAAATTACGTTACGTTACGTTACGTTACCGGTGGCTTACGTTTTACGTTAACGTTACGTTAGTTACGTTACGTTACGTTACGTTACGTTACGTTACGTTACGTTACTTTATGCTGGGTTAGGTTAGGATAGGTTACGTTAGGGTGTGCTATGTTAGGCTAGTTTACCTGACGTCGCAGACGAGGTTACGCTATCATGGTTCGTCCTTAGCAAAAGTGCA
>JABUQX010030245.1:25000-30000 GCA_015478945.1 Trachelipus rathkii
CAGTCTGTTAAGGATTTTATATGCAGAGTTGTTACCAAATTTTAAGAAAAAAAAATTTTTTTTTAATGAATTTTTTTGTGATCTAATGTAAGAAAAAAATGAAGTGCTAGAAAAACGCAAATAAACATTTGGAAATATTATTTCTTTTTTCAGACGGCAAAAAAATATTTATTCTCATATATATATATATATATATATATATATATATATATATATATATATATATATATATATATATATATATATATATATATATATATATATATATATATATATATATATATATATATATATATGTTTAATATACATTTTTATATATATATATATATATATATGTGTAAAAAGATATATATAACCTATCTATAATATATATATATATATATAGGGGTTCAAGCACCTTCCATGGATTTAAATAATTACCGAGTTTCAAAGCAGTGATATCGAAGCAGGAGATTAGAAAACTGTTCCGAGATGCCTTCTTTTTCTGGGTAGGTGGATCGGACTAGTGGTAGAGCCTCCTGTACATTGTCTAACAGCGACGCTGTTGTCGATGGTTCGAGTCCTGGCGCGAGTGAAATTTTTATTCTTCTTATTATTGCAAATTTGACACAACAAGCATGTTGTGCCCATTTCGGCGTTGCTTTACTTTGGTTGGTTGCTCCTGTAACCCAAGAGCACCCAAGCAGAAGGCCATGTAGCCCCAGCAGGTGTTCCAACCACCCTCCTGTCGATTTAAATAAGTCCACCGAGTTCAAAGTGGTATCGGAGAAGATTAGAAAACTGTTCGAAATGCCTTCTTTTTTTCTAGGAAGGGGATCGGACTAGTGGTAGAGCTTCCTGGACATTGTCTAACGACGACGCTGTTGTCGATGGTTTGAGTCCTGGCGCGAGTGAAATTTTTCTTTGTCTTATTTTTGCAAATTTGTTGCAACAAGCATGTTGTGCCCATTTCTTCTTTGACTTTGATTGGTTGCTCTTGTTACCCAGGAATACCCAAGCAGAATGCCATGTAGCCCCAGCAGGTGTTCCAACCACCCTCCTGTCCATTTAAATAAGTACTGAGTCTCAAAACAGTGATTTCGAAGCAATATATAAGAAAATTGTTCCGAGATGCCATCTTTTTCTGGGAAGGTGGATCGGACAAGTGACAGAGCTTCCTGTACATTGTCTAACGGCAACGCTGTTGTCGATGGTTCGAGTCCTGGCGCGAGTGAAATTTTTCTTCGTCTTATTATTGCAAATTTGCCGCAACAAGCATGTTGTGCCCATTTCGGCGTTCATTGACTTTGGTTGGTTGCTCCTGTAACCCAGGAACACCCATGCAGAATGCCATGTAGCCCAAGCAGGTGTTCCAACCACCCTCTTGTCGATTTAAATAGTACTAGGTTTCAAAGCGGTGATATCAGGCAGGAGATTAGAAAACTGTTCTGATATGCCTCTTTTTCTGGGAAAGTGGATCGGACTAGTGGTAGAGCTTTCTGTACTTTGTCTAACGGCGACGCTGTTATCGATGGTTTGAATTCTGGAGCGAGTGAAATTTTTCTTTGTCTTATTATTGCAAATTTGTCGCAACAAGCATGTTGTGCACATTTCGGCGTTTCTTGACTTTGGTTGGTTGTTCCTGTAACCCAGGAACACCCAAGCAGAATGCCAGGTAGCCCCAGCAGGTGTTCCAACCACCCTCCTGTCGATTTAAATAAGTACCGAGTTTAAAAGCAGTGATATCGAAGCATTAGATTAGAAATCTGTTCCGAGATGCCTTCTTTTCTGGGAAGGCGGATATTAAATTAAATATTAAATTTCATTTTTATAAAAAAAAATTTATAACAATCCAGAGAATCTATAAAAACTATTTTCTAAATTGTTAAAATTCGTGACATCACCTTATTAGCATTATGCTATCCTTATTATGCTTATTAGCATTTGAAATTGTGCTTTTCCACGTGGTATGGCTTGAGAGGTATGACGTATGATTCATCTATGACGTTGAGGATATTTATTGGCTATTTCAAAAAGATTTCCCGCCTCTCCTCCCTGAAGATGTTCTATTTTATAGACTAGGCATATATATATATATATATATATATATATATATATATATATATATATATATATATATATATATATATATATATATATATATATATATTTATATATATATATATATATATATATATATATATATATATATATATATAATATATATATATATATATATATATATATATAATATATATATATATATATACCCCTAGAAGATATATATATATATTATATATATATATATATATATATATATTCCCACGCAAACGTAAATAATTATTTTATTCAGACTTCGGCTCCGGCTAAGGTTTCTACATTTGAAAATTGATGAGCACTTCTTTTGGTAATATATTTTCACCTAAAAAATATTTCTTGAAAAAAATTTATACCCAAAATCTAACTCCGGCTCCGGCTCCGACTAAGGTTTCTGCACTATTTTAAAATTGTTCAGCACGTCTTCTGGTAATAACTTTTTCAAATTAAAAAATATTTTTCGAAAAAATTTCATACTCGGCTCCCGCTCCGACTCCGGATCCGGATCCGACTAAGGAATTTGCACTATTTGAAAATTATTCAGCACGTCTTCTGACAATATATTTTTCTCCTAAAAAGTATTTAATGAAAAAAATTCATACCCAGGATCCGGCTCCGGCTCCGGCTCCGGCTCGGCTCCGGCTCCGGCTCCGACTTCGGCTTCGGCTTCGGCTCCGACTAAGGATTCTGACTTAACACAAATTGGTGGCGTCTTCTGGCAATAAATTTTCACCTAAAAAATATTTGTTGAAAGAATTTCTATACCTATGATCAGTTCCGGCTCCAACTTCCAGATCCAATCTCCCGGATCCAACTAAGGATTTCTGTACTATTTGAGAATTGTTCAGTAAGTCTTTTGACAATATATTTTCACCTAAAAAATATTTCTTGAAAAATTTATACCCAGGATCCGTCTCCGGCTCCAGCTCTGACTTCACTTTCGGATCTGACTAAGGTTTTTGTATTAATTGAAAATTGTTCAGTATGTCTTTTTGACAATATATGTTTCCTAAAAATATATTTCCGGGAAAAAAATCATACCCAGGATCCGACTCCGGCTCCGGCTCCGACTCCGGCTCCAGCTCCGGATCCGACTAAGATTTCTGTACTATTTGAAAATTTTCAGCACGTCTTCTTCCATTAAATTTTTCACTAAAGAATATTTCTTGAAAAAAATTCATCCCAGGACCGGCTCGACTTCGGCTTCGGCTCCGGATCCAACTAAGGTTTCTGCCCTATTTAAAAATTGTTCAGCACGTCTCCTGGCAATAAATTTTTTACCTACAAAAATATTTTTTCGAAAACTTTTTAGACCCAGGATCCAGCTCCAAATCCAACTTCGGCTTCGGCTCCGGATTCGACTAATATATCAACACTATTTGAAAATTGTTCAGCACCTTTTCTGGCAATAAATTTTTCCCCTAAAAAAAAAATTTCTGAAGAAAATTTATACCCAGGATCCGGATCCGGATCCAGATCTGGATCCGACTAAACTTTCTGCACTATTTGATAACTGTTCAGCACGTCCTCTGGCAATAAACTTTTCGATTAAAAAAATATTTTTAAAAAAAATTTAATACTCCGGCTCCGGCTCTGGCTCCGACTCCGACTCCGGTTCCACTCAGACGTTGGCTTTGGTTCCGGATCCGACTAAGGTTTCTGTACTATTTGAAAATTGTTCAGCACGTCTTCTTCCATTAAATTTTTCACCTAAAACATATTTCTTGAAAAAAATTCATATACAGGATCTGGATCCGGGTCCGACTTCGACTTCGACTTCGATTTCGACTTCGGCTCCGGATCTGACTAAGGTTTCTGCACTATTTGAAAATTGTTAAACACGTCTCCTGCCAATAAATTTTTACCTAAAAAAATATTTTTCGAAAAAAATTTATACCCAGGATCCAGCTAAGGATCCGGCTCTAGATCCGTCTTCGGCTCCGGATCCGACTAATGTTTCTACACTTTTGAAAATTGTTCAGCACGTCTTAATGACAATATTTCACCTAAAAAATATTTCCCGAAAAATATTCATACCCAGGATCCGGCTCCGATCGGCTCGGATATATAGCTCGGATACGACTTCGGCTCCGGATCCGACTAATGTTCTACACTATTTGAAAATTGTTCAGCACGTCTTCTGGAGATAAATATTTCACCTAGAAAAATATTTTCTGAAAAAGTTCATACAGGATCGGATCAGATCCGGATCCGGCTCTAACAAACTTTGGCTGGCTTCAGCTCGGATCCGCCTAAGGTTTCTGCACTATTTGAAATTTTTCGGCACGTCTTCTGACAATAAATTTTCACCTAAAAAAATATTCCCGAAAAAAATTCTTACCCAGGATCCGGCTCCGGATCCGGCTCCGGCTCTGACTGGCTTCGGCTCGGATCCGACCAATGTTTCTAGACTATTTGAACATTGTTCACGCGTCTTCTTGAAATAAATTTTCACCTCAAAAATATTTTCTGAAGAAAATTCATCCCCAGGATCCGGACGGATCCGGATCCGGCTCCGACTTCAGCTTCAGCTCCGGATCCGACTAAAAGGTTTCTGCACTATTTTAAAATTATTCTCGGCACGTCTTCTGAAAATAAATTTTTCCACCAAAAAATATTTTCCGAAAAAAATTTATACCCAGGATCAGGCTCCGGATCCGGCTCCAGATACGGCTCCGAATCCGACTAATGTTTCTAGACTATTTGGACATTCTTCAGCACGTCTTCTTGAAATAAATTTTCATCTCAAAAATATTTTCTGAAGAAAATTCATGCAGGATCGGATCCGGATCGGATCGAATTCGGCTCCGACTTCAGCTTCGGCTCCGGATCGACTAAAAGGTTTCTGCACTATTTGAAAATTGTTCGGCGCGTCTTCTACAAAGTTTTTCACCATAAAAATATTTCCCAAAAAAATTCATACA
>JABUQX010030246.1:5000-12500 GCA_015478945.1 Trachelipus rathkii
TATTAATTCTATGGGCAATCCGTCTTCTCCATGGGCTCTGCCATTGTTCATTTTCTTCAAGACCTCCTCCAACTCCACTTTCGTAATTACCCCTGCTTCCTCCCCTGGTCTCACTTCTTCTAACTGCTCCTCCATTTCCTCACCCTTCTCACCCAGAAGTTTTCCAAAATATTCTGTCCATCTCTTATTTATATCTTCCGGTCTTATTAACACTTCTCCCTGTTCATCCTTTGTGCTCGCTACACTTTTTTCTTCGATCCCGATAAGCCTTTGCTAAACGAAAGACCTTCTTCCTTCCTCCTCCCTAGCGTCCTCCCTCAGCTCCTCCGCTACAAGTTTTTGCTGCCTCCCTCTTTGCTCTTCTTTTCACACTCTCCGCCGTGTTTCTGGCCACCACATACAGAGCTCTTGACTGAGCCGTTCTGTCTCTTAGCCACTCTCTCATTTTTACTGTCTTCTCCTTCACCACTCCTCTAACCTCTTCATTCCACCATCGCGTATGTCTTTTTCGCGTTCCTCCTATCCATCTTCTTCCTAGGGTTTCTTCTCTGCTTTCATCACTATATTCCGAATGTCATCCACTATCTCCGCATTCATCATCTGTTCCATATTTACATTCAATCTTCCTTCATATTCTTGCCTCTTTCCCTGCTCTTTCAGTACCTCCATTTTAATCACGCTCCTTTTCTCCCCCGCCTGCAAATCTCTCCGCTTTCATTCTTAAATCCGCCACCAACAATCTGTGATCAGAGTCCATAGACACTCCCGGCAATACCTTTACATTTTGCACTATTCTCCTATCTGATGAAATGACATAATCTATGACCGATTTCTGGTCAAATTTGTCTGTTTGCTATTCCATCTGTCACCTTGTAAACCTATGTGAATCTCTTTGCTGGAAAAAACTATTCATGATTTTCATATCCTTTCTCATGCAGCAATCTATCAAGGCCTCTCCCTCCATATTCCTGACCTCCTCTCCATACGTCCCCAATATCCTCTCCACTTCACTTTACTTCTTCTCCTCCCCACTCTTGCGTTAAAGTCTCCCATCAGCACAAATATCTCATTTTCTCTTCTTCCCACCTCCACCCTCTCTTCCATCATTTCCATAAACTCTCTTTTTTTACTCTATTGTGTGCGCATGCTGTGGTGCATACACCTGAAACAAGTATAATTTTTTCCTTTTCATCTTGAAAGTGCATGACATAAGCCTCTCATGTATATACTCCACACCCTGCAAAAATGGTGACATCTTCGGTCCCACTATCATACCAACTCCGTGCTTCCTGACTCCCTCCTCCACACCTTTATACATCAACACAAATCCTCCCCCCAAATCTCTGCCCTTCTCCTCTCCCCTCACCCTCATTTCCGCCAGTCCCATTACGTCTATCCTCCTCTCCTCCATCATATCCAAGATCTCCTCCTCCTTTCCACTGTATGTAGCCACATTTAGTGTAGCACATCTAAATTTGTTCGAAGAATCGTCCTTATTCGTTTTCCAAAATCGTTTAAAGGGTCTGTTTCCAAAAGGTCTATGTGTATCCGAGGCTGGTCCAAGAGAATTGCAAGCAGGTTCTTTCAGGCAGCGGCTTGCTAGGCCTGTCCTGCCCTAGCCATTGCTTCCGTTGGCGTTATCCAGGGTACACGACGAGGACGTGGAGTTGGGCTTTTGTACCCCCTATATATATATATAATATATATATATATATATATATATTATATATATATATAATATATATATATATATTATATATATATATATATATAATATATTATATATATATATATATATATATATATATATATATATATATATTATTGTAAAATATTTTTTTTTCTATTATTATTGAAATTTAAAAAGATTATTAAAGTTACCCTTCGAAATTAAGTTAAAAAAGTTCTTCCTTTCAATTTTCTCTTTTTTCATTAATAACATTAAATCTAGAATTCCATTCGAAATGAAGATAATTTTTTTAGATTCGTTATCCATTTAGATATTTATTGATATGTTTCATTTAATAATTTCTTCTAAATTCTTAGTTTCTTTAGATTGTAAAGTTAATTTTGATCAGTTTTCTTCTTTCTAACTCATTTGAAACGGGAAACTAATTTATCTTAAAATACATCATTTATTTACCCAAATATTCGTAAATTAAATTAATAATTTTGTTCAAATATTTCATTGTATATTAAATAATAACAAGCCTATGTCTTGCTCCTAACGGAGCAAGGCTTGTCTATTGAGCGAGGGCTAACGCCCTCGCATTGGCGGTGGTGTTCAGTTTTTTGGTCGTAAAGACCCTTCTACAAAAGGCAACGAATTTTGAACGTTTTTTGTCATTTTTTTTCATTTGCATTTGCATGGGCATGGGCATGGGCAAGGGCATGGGCATGCAGGGCATGGGCAATGGGCATGGGCATGGGCATAGGGCCAGGGCATGGGCATGGGCATGGGCAGGGCATGGGCATGGGCATGGGAATGGGCATGGGCACTGGCATCGGCATTGGCATTGGCATGGGCATGGGCTTGTCTATTGAGCGAGGGCTAACGCCCTCGCATTGGCGTTGGTGCTCAGTTTTTTGGTCGTAAGGTCCATTCCACAAATGGACACAAATTCGGAACGTTTTTTTGCATGTTTAAAATTAATATGTAATAGATTATTTATTTAATAAATTTTCTTTATTAAAAATATAACTTCGGGATCAATTATATTTACATAGTTTGTATCTTCGTTTTCGAACTTTTTGAACTTCTCACCAATTTTGACACCTTCTGAAATGATCATATCGATTTCCTTATTTGGTCATGATTTCCTTATTTGGTCATATATGCATTTCTGTGACATCCAAACTTGTTTCGTGCCAGAGTCATTAAATGAAGGATGATAATTTCCTTAGCTTATTTGTTTATTTACTTGTTTGTCTATTTAGTCTTTTATTAAAAATCAAGCATTAATATCTTTTATTGTTTAGTATGGTTTATTTTTTTTTCTAATTAGATTTAGTATATTTTTAAAGGTATTAGATATACAATTATATATATTAGTTACCCCTCCCTTTTTGGTCTACATTTCATAATAAATGAATTACTATATTATTCATTTAACTTATTTAGTAGTTGTAAATATAATTTAGGATAAAGTAATTATTTATTTGGAATAAATTTATTCAAACTTTGTTGACGAATAACTTAGGCAGGAGATTTCATGATTTCGCGAGAGAAAGCAGTTGTGAGTTGATAACCAGTCTTTCTCTCTAGAGCTTTTCGTTGCACAAGGGTCCTACTTAAAAGAAGCTGCTTTAATCAGCCACAGACCATCTTCTTTCCTTTGAGTCTGTGGCACAGTTCCTAAGTTCATTTGGAACTTCCATTATTTTTTTAGAGCTTTTTGTTGCACAAGGGCTCGAGCGTAGTTTTTGTTGCACAAGGCTACGTCCCCCTCAAAAGAAGTTGATTTAATCGGTCACAGGCCTTCTGGCTTCTCTTGAGTCTGTTGCACAGCTCCCAAACTCACTTCGGATTTCCAGAGCTAGCTTTGACTAGTCCCCTTAGTTAGCTAGTTCCCCTCTCTTTTTTTAATCTTTCCCTCTAATTCTAAATTAGCTTTTGGTTTAATCAACACCTTATGTTAGTTTAAGGTATTGAGAAGTCTAAGTACTCTGTTGTAAAAAGCGAACCTCTCACGCCTACTCCGAAAGATATTCCCGCAGTCGCTTAGAGGATATTTACGCTACCGCGCAAAAAATCTACGTTATTCATGCTACTAAGTTAATAATTTACTGACATTTGATTTTCATTAAATAAAATATTTTTTTTTATTAACTTATCTTTGATTTATCTTGCCACCATTTTCTTTATTTTTTTAGATCCGTAAAACCTTCAAACTTTACACTGGTAGTATTGCGTTGTACCTTTACATAGTAATTTTATTTAGTCTATTGGCAGGTAGTAATAAATATCAATAGTAATAAGTTTCAATAGTAGTAATAAATACCATCAATAATAATTGTCAATAATAGTAAATGCTAATTGCAATAAAAGTCGATACTAAGGATAAAATTTAAATTGTAATAAGTGACGTTAATTAATAAATTTCAAAAGTAATAAATACTCCTCCCCATTTTTTTGTTAAATTTGTATCAAAGATATAAAATGTCGTTAAATCAAAAACTATTTGCGAACTTTCAAAAGAAAATATTTTTAATGATAATAAACAAAATCATAACAATCAAGACAGACAATGATAGTAATCTTATCAATGATCTTAATGAAATTGAAATTATACTTAAGTCATTAGTTTACAGTTATTTGAGAAAATGGAAAATTGTTTATGATCGTAAAAGAAATGTGTTAATTGTTTTTCTAAATGAAACGGAACCCTTTCAAGTAAAGAGAAAAAAGCGAAAGAAAATGAAATTAGTTCAAATAAATAACAGTGGTCATACTAATAAGGAAAGTAACAATGACATTAATAAAGAAAATATAGATAATAATGCTATTAATGATATTGGTAATATTGATAATACTAGTAAAGATTATATTAAATGTTACAATAAAAATAATGCATATAATACCAATGAGGATGATAACTATGTTTGTTATAAGAATAACGAAATTCATAATAATAATATTATTCATAATGATTATATTATTCATAATAATTGTGGGAAAGCTGATAATATTAATATTATTAATAAAGAGGGTAGTAATAATGACAATAATTCCATAAATAGTTTTCCTTCTTGAAACTTTATCAGGAACATTTAAAATTGTTTAATGATACGAATAATGGTATTATTTATAATAATATTAATATTGATAATAGCAATAATAATGGTTATAATGTTGACAATAATGATAAAGAAAATATTAATGATGGTGATATGGATGATTATAAAGATTACATTAGTTGTAATAATAATGATAACAGTAATGATAATCTCAGCAATGTTCTTGATATTAATGGAGATGACAATATTTGTGATGATAATAAAAAAATAACATAAATAATGGTAAAGTTGATTCTGGTATTTATAGTAAAAGTAATGATGATGTTTATAATATTAAAGATAACGATAATATTAATAAAAATGACAACACAAGTAATAATGTTAATGGTACTGATAATAGTAGTTACAGTAGTGGCGGTAATCTTATAAATAATCTGTAAATATTAATCCTAATAAAAAACTCTTTATTCAGGAACACGTAACTTTCTAATTTATTCTCTTTTGATGACTCATATTTTTATTGTATAAATTTAAGTAATAATGTCGTTCATTTCCTTAAGTTAATTTGGTAATGTAGTTCACTTTTTTTAATAAAACTATTAGTTGATTAAGTTAATTGTAAAGCAATTCCGAGGTTGATGCTTTTAATCGAATTATTTGTACAGTTTATGAAAAAAAGTAGGTATTGGATTTTCTGAAGGAAGTTTGTGAAATATGCAATCGATTTTATGTATTTATGTTAAATTTTTATTGATTTAATAATTATTTATTTCTTTTACATATTTTAGATTATTGGGTTGAATAGGGACACAAGAAAAATTAATTAAAAAAAAGAAAAAAAGATGAAACCCTCCCCTGTTTCATTTTACAGACTTAGATTCCGTTTTTTGTTTTTTTTTCTATAGTATGAAAGCTAAAATGATGTTGAATCGAAGAAATGTGAGAAAGAGTTAGAGAATGTATTGAAGATCGATTATGCATTCAGGTTTAATTATTTGAAATGATGATTACTGATTGAACTTTTAAAAAAAAATCTGTTGATTTTTTGGAAGATTACAAAGTTATTAAGAGTAATGTTGGGTATTAGTTGGTGTCGTAATAGAGTTTTTTCGGATATAAAATTGAGTGGATGATATGGAAGTTTTCTTATTTAGGTGAAGTAAAGAGTTGAGTCAAGTAACATAGAACAACTATATGGTTTTGGTATTGAAGTTCTTTTAATTAAGGTTGTCTTAATTAATTTAAAGTATTTGATGTTTTAAGTTGTGTCTACATAAAACAGCTTTATGATTTTTGATATGATGTTATATGTATTTTAGATTTTCGGTCGGGAGTTTATACTGTATGCGCTACACCAGCCTGTCTATTTTATATTGTGCTAATTGACTCGTGTTAGTAAAATAGGTGTTGTCACTTTTCCTTATTGATTGAATTCTAGATAGTGAGATTCCTTAGGAGTAATCACCTATACGTGAGTCTCTCAGCTGAATAGAAACTGGTAGGGTGATGAGATACAGCGCTTAATTCATGCATTCTACTTCAGGGCACCTTGAATTATTTGATATTATTTTATTACTGTTGATATTGATTGAATTAATTTAAAGTTTTTTGAAAGAATTTATGAAAAGAAGAAAGGGTGAGAATTACACTATCAAATATTATAAAGTAATTAAATATGATTTTTTTTGAGACTTTAATAGAGAAAAGATATTACTGAGATGTTTAAGTAGATAAAGAAAAAGAGATTTTTGTTGTAACCTGAAAGAAATCTTAAGGTATTATAAGACCTTTCTGAAAGGAATGTATAGAAGTTATAAGACCTTTTATGAAAGGGATGTAGGAAAGTTATGAGACCTATTGTGAGTAATGTTATCGGAATAATAAAGTAAATTTAAGGATTCATTTTGCTATTAATATTTTAAAGTAAAACCTTTTTTTCCTTAAAATCCACTTTCCTGATTAAAGATTTTGCAAATATGTAAATATAATTCTAAGGCTTATCGAAATATATTATCAGATTACCAAAACTATTTGTAATACTGTTCAGAAATTAAATAATAATAAATGTTTTACTATAAATTAACTATAGTATTTTAAGTTAGTTTTTTTTTCCTTATAAAAGCATGATATAATTCAATTGTAGATAATATGTTGTTTTAAGATTGAATAATCTTTTTATCGAATTCTTAAACTTCTTACCCCAAATATCTTCCCTACATCTTTTCTCTTTTGGGATTCCCTTAATGCCATGGAGGATGTGACGGATGTGAACCATTTCCATAACTGTTGTTATTGAATATTTTTTTTGAGTTTTGAAATTAATTTTGATTTTTGGAAAAACTTTTTATTTTCAAAATAATCGAAAACATATATCAATTAGGGTGTAGCTGTATGGGTTAGTAGTAATATCGTTTTTTTCTTTATTATAGAAAATATAGAAAGAGGTCAATGATTTACTTATGAAATTAGCGTCGAAGAATTCAGCATTTGAATTCTCCGTTTTTATATTCGATAAATACACAAATTTGCCAATCATTATCCGCACTTCTGAACAGAGGATCATTATCCCATTCGATAGTAAAAGTATTTTTTTTTAGATTCGGTTTATCCATAATAGCTATTTTTTGAATATAAGGGATATTCCTTTAAAATTAGGTTTAATCGTTCGAAATCCTTTTTATTTTTTTTCCTTTTTCATTACTCACATTTAATTTAGAATAACAATAAAATTGCTCTTCTTTTAAACTCATTTAAAAGAAAACT
>JABUQX010030246.1:27500-30414 GCA_015478945.1 Trachelipus rathkii
TAATTTCGAATCACCAAGATGCTGGAATGAAAGACTTGGAAACTTTTTTCAAAACCCTTTGTAAGGAAGTGCGGTTGATGACATTCTCTCTGATTTAAAATTTTGTTCCTCACGCAAACTGTCAATATATGAACATCACCTATATCACTAACTTTACATTACTAGTAATGCTGAAAGTCTAACTGTCAATGCTTCTTACCAAGGTCGTTTGGGTGAAACGTGAGCATTTTGAAACCACACATCAATTTATATTTCAGTGTATTCCCTCGTATTGTCGTACCTGGATTGCTAAGGTGTTTTAATAGCTTCACTGCTATAGTTATTTCTTATCTGAGTTCTCAGTCAATGTCTATCATACTTGGTGAAGATATTCAGTGATTACATTTCTGAAGTAATAACATTTCAAACTACGATATATCTTAATTAAGACAGACAATAGCGTTGCAAAATATAATTTTTGAGAAATATCACGTTGAAGCAAAGTGCAAATTCTGTAAAAAGTTACAGTTTTTAAAATTGAATTACACAAACTTCACTAACCTGAATCTAGTAGTGGTGAAAGTTGCTTTTCTCTTCATTTTAATTCCATGGCTACTCGTTTATAGCATTCCGTACTACTTCTGTTACCTTCTTATTATACTCAACGATGCAACCAACACATCTTTTGTCAGCTGCAAGTTTTCTATTTCTTCTTTTTTGACCATATCTATTTGCCTTTGCATGGCATTATAGAACAGATCACCTATAACCTAATCTCTGTGAAGATTCTTTTTCCTTTTGTCTACATAGGACAGCATTAACTTTCAATTTTTTGTTATTAACTTTCTAGGCCGTGGAGATATTATTTTCCAGTATAGCTTTTAATATTTCTTGATTAAGTCCGGTATATTATGCGTTGGTATACGTGCATATAAATAATTATCATTTACAAAGATAATTCACTAATATAAAAAAATTTAATTATTGTACGCAACTAATAATAGGTTCCACATAAAACACTCCCCTCAGAATCTCTCTCAACACAACAACGGAAAATAAATATTAAAAAGTTAAACAAGTTAAAAAGGCTATACAACGCTTTGGCATCTTAACCCATATTAGCAGCTTTAATTTTTCATCCCCCACGCAATTTCGATTTCTGAACGAGTTCTTCTCACTTCCGAAATAGTATAAGACTTCCCTCTAGCTCTCAGCTTCGGCTTAGCAGAGAAACGGACGCTGGAATGAATATGAACAAATAAAAATTATAAAACTATGAAGTAAATAACACACACATAATAATCATGAATAAAATATAAACATAAAGCAGATACCTACATAATATACAAATTCCTACCTTAAGGTCTGGCACCGGAACCCCACCACCACCGCCTACGCAGGTCTTTACCAGGCTTCTGTTGCTGACACACCGTTTCGGAGATCTAGAGGTAGAGTAGGCTGCGACGCCCGTGATATTGTTGGTGCATCACCGCGGACTGGAATGAAGATGAAATAAGATAAACATTATAATATTTAGTAATAATAAAAATAATAAATAATAATAATAATAATAATAAAAATAATAATAATAATAATAATTAATAATTATAATAATATATAAAATAATAATGAATTAATAAAAATAGATTTTCTTCCGCTTGTTTAGAAGTCACAGGAACTTCTCGGTGGCGTGACGGATTTCGTGTTTTCTCTGGACTTGCTCTGTGTCTTTTTGGAGAAGGGAGAAGGAGAGGTGACTCCCTCTGTCTTTTGGAAACTTTTTGAGTGTCCATCTATCATCTTTTTATACATCTCAAATTCATCTTCAAAAGAAAGGACTGCTTTGGGTGTAATAATAATAATAATGATATAAATGAAATAATAAAATAATAATAAAAATAATAAAATAATAATATTAATATAATAATAAGCTAATATTAAAACAAAAATAAAGAATAAAAGAAACAATAAGAATCATTTTCCTTACCTTGGTCAGGCTACCAAGGCTTTTACAGGGCTTCTGCTGCTACACTTTTCGGTAATCTGGAGGTGGAAGCTGCGCATTGATGGTGACAGGTATATATAAAAGTTACATAAAATAAGATGAAAATAATATAACATTATAATAAATATGTAATAATAATAATAATAATAAAAATAATAATAATAATAACTTACTTTCTTAGAGGTAACCCTGTTTCTCGGGAGCTTTAGCGCTTCAGCTTTTTCCAGCGCCTTCGGAGTAGAGGTGGAGTATTGATAAGGGGTTGTCAAGCTTTTCATAACGCAATTAACAGATCGTGTTCTCGAATATATTAGCTCTTCCGCCTCATTAGATTCATCTAAAGGGATGACGACTAGAGCTGCAATAATAATAATAATAATAATAATAATAATAATAATAATAATAATAAATAATAATAATAATAATAACTTTCTTACGTTTCTTTAGAAGTTTTTTATCATTGTGCTGTCTTGCAGCATCTCTTCTTAAACATTTGTAAACCTCCTGATTAATATTCTCCTGAATTATGTCTGCTGGTGGTGGTCCTGCTGGTCTTGTTTCCAACTTGTTGGTGGTGTTTTTAACCGGTGCAGCTGTCATTATCTCAGAAAATTTACCATCATCCTCTTCCACATCTGTGGCATAAAAATGAATATAAATTTATTAGTTATTAAAACAATAATAAAAATTACATAAAATGGAAAACTTCAACGATATGTTAGATGAATATCTACCTATCACTTACCAGAATCGGAATTGAAAGGTAAATCTCCCAGTTCCAACTCGCCAGTCGGCGATGTTGTCGCAGCTGTTGTTGTTAAAAGAAATAAAAATAACTGAAAGCATAAATTAATTTCTAATGAAGGAGAAGGAGGTGGAGCCGAAAGAGTGTCCTGTGACTTCCCAATGGAATTTCTGATCTCGTCTGCG
>JABUQX010030247.1:0-10000 GCA_015478945.1 Trachelipus rathkii
ATTTTAGCACCAAATGGTGCTAATCTTACATGAGCATTGGTTATCTTTGGTATGAATGGAAAATTAACATTTATTTTCAAATTATAAGCTGCACGTATGTATTTCCATTCTACAATGCCTTCATATGTTGAGATGCAGTTAGCATAAAAGGCATTTCTTGTACTTTTTAGCAAATGTGGAACGTCGGGAATCACAAAGATTTTTTCTTTTTCCTTATTTTCTCCTTTAAATTGAAAGTAAGGCTTGCAGCTTGTTACTCCTAAAGTTTTAAATAATAAGGAGAAATTGCTTGCTTGGTCGGTTGTAATGCACACAACTTTAAGCCCAATTTCATCCAATTTAAAAAGGCATTCATGTAGCAAAGGCTTCAAAATGTTTAATTTAACAGGCCCAGAACTGAAAACGTATCCAATAAGCTGGCGAAAATTCCCACTGATACCTCTTATCATAAAACATAGTGCTGAAGATGCTGGCAAGCAATTCCTCCGTTCGTTCCCAAAATCTTCAAACCCAGCTATATACTCGCCCCGAACTTTAAACAATAAATTTTTCTTAAGGTGGATTTCATCCATTAGTAAGACCACGCATCTATCCATTCCTTGCAATTTTTTAACAACGTTCTTTATGTTATAAAATAACTGATGATGAAAACCAGGGTTTACAGAAGATGCTCGAAGAAATCTGACTAAGGTGTCAACAGACGGTAATTTAAGCATTTTTCTAAGAAGTTTATAAGCTTTCGGGGATTTCAGGTATAAAGGTAAGCATAAGTTCTTCATTGTTTCAGTCCACTTCTGTTTTTTATTAAGTTGGGAGTTGAGCAGTTCTGTCAGGAAAAGAGGTAAATGTTTGCCGCAGAACTCAATTACATCTTTTTTGGTTACACTTTTCTTTTGAAGTTTTTTCTCCTTTAATTTTAAATGTAAAAATTGATTTCTCTTCTTTAAATACCTATTGTGGCATGTTTTTTTATGGATCAATTTTTTTAGCCGAATCTTCCTTGGCGTTCTGTCGTTGTTATTAAAGCATTGTGTGCCAACTTCTCTTATCGGAAATTGAACTTTGGCGTCAGATACTGGGGAACACTGAATGGAACTAGTGATAGTCGAATCTGTTGAGATATCTGCGGAAGAATATATATATATATATATATATATATATATATATATATATATATATATATATATATCTTTTTTATCTTATATATATATTTATATAAATATATATAAATATATACAAAACATATATATATACCGCTATATATATATATATATATATATATATATATAATAATTATTATAAGGATATATATACTATATATATATATATATATATATATATATATAAATATATACATAAATATATATATATTATATATATATATATATATATATTATTAATATATATACTATATTTCATTCATCTTCCTTTGTCTCACCAAGACTGGGGGTAAGGTGCGTGACGTGCATCAAAAAAGAAAAGCAGCAGAAGAACAGGACAAAAGTCGAAAAGAAAGCCCACCCTGTCCTCCACCTCTGTACCATTAAATAGTGTGAACTCGTCGCAGTCAGAAAATCCACCATAGAGCTTCATGGGGCCACGACGGACCCTCACTATGGTAAATCGTCAATCTAAGGATTCATCCCTTGGCCCAGGTGGGCCACCAACCATAACCCCCTCACAAACCCCCGCCATTCGCCTCCTATTATACACCTTTCTTTTCGCGCTTTTGCCAAACTCACATTTCTCTCCTCCAGACATTTCTTTTTATGGACTCAATCCACTTTTTCTTCGGTCTCCCAGCCGGTCGGTTCCCAACACACTCGCCACTATACATCCACTTAACAAACCGACTCTCATCCTTCCTTTCCACATGACCAAACTATCTCGATATACTTTCATCTATTCTCTCATTTACCCCTTTATTCTTGCCACACAACGGTTTTTTTTTGAGTTAGTGTACAGGAGCCACCACGGCTCACAAAGCGGCCACACTGGGTTGAAAAAATCAACAACAGGGGCGGGTCCTGGAGCATACATATTTCAAACGTCAAATGAATATTTAAATAGAGAAATGAATATTCAGTCAATTAAAAATAAAAAAAAAATAAACAAAAGTACATCCTTGCATTATAAAGTCCTAGTATTACGTAACAAAATCAAATATTATGAAGAATATTCACTTCTTGTAGAAACAAGTAAATAGAGTTACTACTAAAGTGGGAAGATTCAGATAAGTTATGGGATAATCTTTTGGAAGGTGTTATGGATCGTAAAGTTAGGAAAAAATTGACGGCGTCGAAATTAGGGCCAGCTGGGAACAATCAATTGAAAGCATATGGCGAAACAGATTGCGGGGTATGACTACGGCAAAATTTGAAAATGGGAGGGGGGTTCCGTGGACATATAGTGACTGTGAGTGATGTGGTGTGGTATACGGAGGGCGTGCAAGTATCACCTCCGTGAGCGCTTTTCGTCTGTGTGGAGAAGCCACTCCCCGATTGACGGCTTTATATTTTCTAATTCAGTTCCTCTCTGATTCATTCGTCAGCATTCTTGCAATAAGATCGAAAACCTTGTCGGAGACACAGGATAGCAATTTCGGTTGATGGGAAGGCTTAGGCCTTGTCGAATGGCATCGCGGAGAGGTACCTGGAACACCCGAAAATGAGGAAGGTGGCCATTTTTGGCCTCTTCTGTCAGCGATTTCAGCCATTACCCCTACATGCATGAGGGTTCCACATAAATAATTTGGTTTCCTGCTGGGAATGGACAGCGGAAGAAATTGCTGCACAGCAGATACCATTGTGTTTTTAAATAAGGGGTTATCCTTGTAGCGCGCTGGAGCGAGATCTGATAATGACTAAAAGAGTGATCTTGCGGCTTAAGGATTAGAATTCGAGGAAGGGCAATCATTATTTAGCCATTAATTCTGCTGTGAAAATTGAAGCATGAGGGGGAAGGGATGGGAAAGGTTGCGATCAGAAAAGACAGCATATGCGCCCACACTGTTCCCGTTTTAGAGCCGTCAGTAAAATACTGGAAGTAAACTCATTCATGAACTCGGCACTGCGACAGGAAGATGGCACTTTACAAGGCAGCAGAATGGCCTAAATTTGGAAAAAGGGTTTAGAGCCAAAGCAAATGGTGGGGAGCGGGAATAACCAAGGTGTGTATCCTTCATCGTATGAGAAAGGGAGCACCTTTGGTAAAGGGATGTTAAGGAATTTGAGGATGTTATGAACCATGTTCGCAAATGGCCAGTAATTATGATTCTGAGGCACCTCCTGCAGAATCGGTGTTGGAGCAGACGGTGTTGGGGTTTGAAAACGAAGATAACTTGTACACATGATGTATTCTCTTCGAAGAGAGAGTGGCATCACATTGGCTTCAACTTCAAGGCTTACCCGGGGGGACGATCGGAAGGCTCCAGTGGAGGTGAGCGTAAATGACCGGTTTTTCAACTGTACTCTCATCCACGGGGAGGAAGTGTGGGGTGAACTGTAAACCCATGCGGGAAGAGGCACCGGATAGCCCATGGGGCTGTGATGGGAAAAGAGGAGGGCAACCTTATACAAATAATTGAAGGAACTTATGAGTGGGAATTTAAAAAAAAAAAAATATTCAGTTCTTCGCTCTAGGACACTGAAGGGCAGTATATGCCGCCCAACAGTATCCCAGAGAGCCCACCCACCAACATCAAGGTAAACTGACTCGGGTGGGTATATATAAATATATATATATATATATAATATTATATATATATATATATATATATTATATATATATATATATATAATATATATATATATAGGTATATATAATATATATATATATATATAATTATAATATAATATAATATTATATAATATAATATATAATTTATATATATTATATATATATATATATATATATATATATATATACCGTATATTATATATATATATATTATATATATTATATTATATATATATAATATATATATATATATATATATATATATATTATATATATATATATATATATATATATACAAAACAGCGAATGGTGGAATGAAGAGGTGATGAAAGCGGTTAAAGGTAAAAAAGAAGCGTGGTTGAATGTACTAAAAGCAAATGATGAAGTTTCAAAAGAAAGATGCTTGGAATTATATAAGGGAGGGAAAAAAGAAATACTAAAAGTGCATACGTAGGAGAAAACAAGAGGTAAATGAACAGTTTGGAGGAGGATGAATGAGTTACAACAAGGATAGGAAGCTCTTCTGGAAGAAGCGCGAAAGGTTAAACTGAATGAGAATAGGGGAATCTTGCTAGATAATTGGAATAGGATTGGTTGCTTTTGTAACTTGATGAATGGATGTGAGGGGCAGTGTGGAAAAGAACACTTCGAAAATCTGCACAATATTAACAGTAATGATGAGGTGTTAGTGAATGTGCGTGGTTTTGATGGTGCAAGAAGCGAATAGGTATTTGGGGATGGGTTATTAGGAAGGAGGAAGTAATGGGTAGAGTGAAAAAGTGAAGAATGGTAAATCTGCAGGTATAGATGAAATTACTGGTGAAATGATCAAGAACGGAGGCGAGATGGTGATTGCTTGGATTTGGAAGTTGTGTAATAAAGCGTTTATGGAGGGTATTAGTTCCAAGGATTGGAGGAAGCGGTAATAGTTACCCTTGATATAAGGGTTAAGGGAGAAAAGGGGAACTGTAGAAAGTATATAGGGAATAAGTTTATTGAGTGTTGTAGGGAAAGGTATATGCTGGCATTTTGAGTTCGAAAGAGTGCGTCGAGGACTGAAGGACTGCATTGGTTGAAGAACAAGGTGCTTTAGGATGGTAGAGGATTGTTGGATCAATCTTTACATTAAAACAAATGATTGAGAAAATGAGGGAGAAGAAGAATAAATAATATTTCGGTTAATGAAATTTTAGTACAAGTGAATTAAAGAGTTAATAGTGAAGCTTTATGGCAGGTTTAGTGATATATGGTGTTGGTTGTAAGGTCGGCTTCTGAATGGAATCAAAAGGTATGTATGACGATACGTGGAAAGCGTGTGTAAAGAATTAAAATAGTTGTTTAATTGGTGATTGTTTAGGATATAGCGGAGTGAGACAGGGTTGTGTTATGTCTCCTTGGTTATTCAATTTGTATATGGATGGGGTTATGAAAGAATTCGAGGTGGGGATGGCAGGAAATGGTGTTAGAATGATGGAGAATGGAGATGAGTGGAGGGTGCCCTACCTATTATATGCGGATGATTTGGTTCTGTGTGGGGAATCTGAAGAGAGTTTGAGAGGATTGGTAGAGAGATTTGGCAGGGTATGTAAAAGGAGGGGTTTGAAAGTAAACGTAGATAAGAGTAAGGTTATGGTTGTGAGTGAGGACAGTCCTCAGTGTGAAGTTATGTTAGATGGTGAGCAGCTGGAGCAAGTGTCTGAGTTTAAATATTTAGGGTATGTGTTGGATGAGAAGGGAACGGAGGATGCAGAGTGTAGTAGGAAAGTTGTGAATGGCAGGAAGGTTGCTGGTGCAATTAAATCGTTGGTGAATGTAAAGGGACTAAGTCTTGAGTGCGCTAGGGTCTTACATGAGGGTATGTTGTTACCTGTGTTATTGTATGGTAGTGAGACTATGGTTTGGAATAAGAAGTATAGATCTAAAGATCAATTGTGTTTCAGATGAACAATCTTTGGGGCGTGCTAGGTGTGTGTTGAATTAATAAAGTGAGGAATGAACTTATTAGAGAGTTGTGTGGTGTGAAAAAAGGGGTAAATGAGAGAATAAATGAAAGTATGTTGAGATGGTTTGGTCATGTGGAAAGGATGAATGATAGTCGGTTGGTTAAGCGGATGTATAGTTGGCGAGTGTGTTGGGAACCGACCGGCTGGGAGACCGAAGAGAAAGTGGATTGAGTCGGTGAACGAATGTCTGAAGGAGAGAAATGTGAGTTTGGCAGAGGCGAGAATAAAGGTGCATGATAGGAGAGAATGGCGGGGTTTTGTATGGGGGCATGGTTGTGGCCCACCTGGGCCAAGGGATGAACCCTTACATTGACGATTTACCATAGTGAGGGTCCGTCGCGGTCCCATGAAGCTCTAGGGTGGATTTTCTGTCTGTGACGAGTTATCACTAATTAATGGTATAAAGGGGAGGTATAGCTGGGCTTTCTTTTCGACATTTGTATATTCCCTACTGCTTCTCTTTTCCAATGCTGTAGCGCACCTACTCCCAGTCTTGGGAAAAAGAGGTAGATAAAGAAAGAAAGAAAGAAAGAAAGATATAATATATATTATATATAATATATATATATATATATTATATATACTATATATATATATATATATATAGTAATATATACATATATATATATATATATATATATAATATATATATATATATATATGATATATATAGATATACAATATTGATATTTTTTGAATTAAAAGTTTCTTTAATCCTGTATAAGGCAGTAGGTCTAAATCATTGTTGCCAAATTCACTTTCAAACTCATTCACTAGTTGCCTTGTAACCACCGGAATTCATTAATCACAAAACTTAAAAATTACAATGGCTCAATAGCAAAAATTACACTTACTATTGTATTAAATGAGTATTATGCTCCACAGTCCTGGTTGAATTCTGTTGAAGCACTTTACACAGCTCATCTAAATCTATATATATAGTATATATATATATAATATAGTAATAATATATATAGTATATTATATATATATATATATATATATATATATATATATCATAATATATATATATATAATAATATATAATTATATGATATATATATATATATAATATATATAACTATATATATATATATATATATATATATATATATTATATATATATATACTATATATATATATATATTGTGAATTCAAAGTTTCTTAAACTTTTATAATCAGAGGTTTAAATCATGTTTGCCAAATAATTTCAAAATGAAGCAATAACATTTTTAATAATTAAATTTTTTGTACTAGAATAAAAAAAAAATCAAATTAAGTATTTTCAATTTTTTTCACAAATAGGATACATTTATTACTTGTTTTTAAGAGAAAAAAACACAAACAAACAAACACCTAAATTCAATGCTTCAGAAGAAATATATACTGCACTCAAAATTCCAAACTATTTGGAGCAGAAAAACTAATACACTGTGTTGTAAATTATGAACTTCAAAGGAGGACAATCTTAAGATGTGCAGCAATTTACATAAAGTCTGCCTGAATTGAGGATTAAATGATTCAACCTTAAGTCACTTGAGTACAGTATATTTTTCAATTTTTTCAGGTTTAGGGGTAATGGGAATTTCTAAACTAAAATATTTATGGAGATGGTGGTGTTTTTTTTTTTAATATAACAATACAGACTTTTCAATTAGAAAATTTAAAAAAAAAAAAATTTGAGTTAAATAAATCTACACAAACTTAAGTCACTATCCTTTTTTTTTCCCTCAAACTTTCTAAATTTTGGAACATTTTCTTTTTAAATAAAAATGGAATAAAAAGTAAAATATTTAGCAGTCAAAATATATATATATATATACCTCATTATAGTATATATATATAATATATATAATTATATATATATATATTAATATTATATATATATATATTATAGTATATATATATATATATATAGTATATTAATATATATATATTATAACTAACGACATATATTATATATAGTATAATATTAATATATATATATTATATAGATATATATATATACTATATATATATTATATATATATATATATATTATATATTAATATATATAATATATATTATATAAGGTATATATATATATAGGTGTGTATATATATATACTCTTATATATACTATATATATATATATATATATATATATATATATATATATATATATATATAACTCATATATATATATATCATATATATATATATATATATATATATATATATTATATTATATTTATAGATATACGATATATAAGAGCGTGCGCGAAGTAAATCAGTTGATTGAGAGCAAGTTGAAACTGAACATCTGGGAGCAAATAAAGGAAGCAATTGTTAGCAGATGCAAAGAATGTAAGGGACTGTGCCTAAAAGTAGGAAGCTAAGAAATGTTAACAGTGTTAGTGGTGGAATGAAGAGGTGATGCAAGCGGTTAACGTAAAAAAAGAAGCTGTGGTTGAGTGGTATTAAAAGCAAATGATTGACAGTTCAAAAGAAGCTTGGAATTATAAAGAGGGAAAAAAGAAATACTAAAGGTGCATACGTAGGAGAAAAGAAGAGGTAAATAAACAGTTTTGAAGGAGGATGATGGGACTTACAAGGAAAGGAAGCGCGAAGGGTTAAGAATGAGAATAAAGGAAACCTGCTCAGAATAATGAATAGAGATAGTGCCTTTGTAACTGATGAAATGGATGTTGAAGGGAGTATGGAAAGAACACTTTGGAAATCTGGCATAATTATATGGTAGTTAATGAAGAGAGTGATTTAGTGATGTTGTGTGCGGTTTTTGATGGTGCAAGAAGAATAGGTATTTTGGGGGATGAGGTTATTAGCAAGGAGAGGTAATTGGTAGAGTAAAAAATTGAAGAATGGATAAATCTGCAGGTATTATATGAAACTTACTGGTTGAAATGAACAAGATACGGAGGCGAGATGGTGATTGATTGGATTTTGAAGTTGTGAATAAAGCGTTTATGGAGGGTATATAGTTCCAAGGGATGGAGAGAGCAGTAATTATACCCTTATATAAAAGTAAGGGAGATAAGGGGAACTTGTAGTAAATTATAGGGAAAAGTTTAGTGTGTTTAGGGTAGATATATGCGGTATTTTGGTCGAAACAGTGCGTCGAGTGACTGAAGGACTGATTGTGGAGAACAAAAGGTGCGTTTAGGAGTGTAGAGGATGTGTGGATCAAATCTTTACATTGAAACAAAATGATTGTAGAGAAAATGAGGGAGAATAAGAATAAATTTGTATTTAGGTTTTTATGGATTTGCAACAGGCGTATGATATGGTTAATAGGGAAGCTATATGACAGGTGTTAGTGATATATGGTTTGGTGGTAGGCTTCTGAATTTAATCAAAAGTAGTTTGAGCGATAGTGAGGCGGTGTAAAATAAATGTGTCAAAGGTTGATTCGGTTTAGGTATGTAATAGGCCGGAGTGAGACATGGTTGTGTTATGTCTCCTTGGTTATTCAATTTATATATGGATTTATATAAGGTTATGAAAGAATTAGAGGTGGGGGTGGCAGGAAATGGTGTTAGAATGATGTAGATGAGTGGAGGGTACCCTACCTATTAGATGCGGATGAATTGGTTCTTTGTGGCGAATCTGAGAGAGTTTCGAAAAGATTGGTTAGAGATTTGGCAGGGTGTGGAAAAGGAGGGGCTTGAAAGTTAAACGTAGATAAGAGTAAAGGTTATGGTTGTGAGTGAGGATAGCCCTCAGTGTGAAGTTATTTTAGATGGTGAGGCCTGGAAACAGTGTCTGAGTTTAAATATTTATGGTATGTGTTGGATGAGAAGGGAACGGATGATGAAGAGTGTAGTAGGAAAGTTGTGAATGACAGGAAGGTGGCTGGTGCAATTAAATCATTGGTGAATGTAATAGGACAAAGTCTTGAGTGCGCTAGGGTCTTACATGAGGGTATGTTGTAACCTTTGTTATTGTATATTAGTGAGATTATGGTCTGGAATAAGAAGTATAGATCTAAAGTTCAATGTGTTCAGATGGACAATCTTAGGGGCGTACTAGGTGTGAGAAGAATTGATAAAATGAGGAATGAACGTATTAGAGAGTTGTGTGGTGTGAAGAAAGGGGTAAACGAGAGAATAAATGAAAGTATGTTGAGATGGTTTGCTCATGTGGAAAGGATGAATAAGTCGGTTTGGTTAAGTGGATTGGTATAGTGTGATTGGTTTGGGAACTGACCAGGCTGTGAGACCGAAGAAAAAAGTGATTGAGTCCCCAGTTAAAGGAATGTTT
>JABUQX010030247.1:17500-35000 GCA_015478945.1 Trachelipus rathkii
CCCCCTCCAATACCCTTTGTATTAGTATATCATAGTATATTAGAAATAAAATATTTTCAGCTATTACTTTTTAAACCACTGTTTAGTAATATACCTGCTGGCTATAGTCTTTGCGATTTAGTAGCCTAAGCCTTTTAAGTGTGATAAAATGGTGTTCCGATCAGTAATTAGTTGCATTATCAGAGAAGCCCAAGGGTTTTTTTCTAAACTTAGAAAGGCTGTAACTTTTTTCCTAAAGATGTTGCACATTTTTGTTTTTTTTATATACTTCATTACTATTTTTTTAAAAATCTATGCTGTGACTTTTTTAAAAATTGGCATTGAAGACCTTCTACCTTACTATTACTAATACTTATTTTTGATCTCATCTGAAAAACCAAAATTTTGATCCATTTCCCCACATTTTAAGGTAAGATATCGTTTATTTTTATTTTTTTTTTTAAATATTTACTTTTTGCCTAATATTACCCTATCTTGAAAGTCATGATACATAACCCTATAGTCTATGGAATGATGTCATATTATACAATATGCTATTTAATATATATATTATAATAATATATAATATAAATTATATATATTATATATTGTATATATGTATATTATACAATATGCTATTTATATATATATATATATATATATATCCTAAAATAAGGCAATTAAACAAAATAGTACTTTAAATAATAATACTCAAATTACATCTTAATTATATCAAAACAAACTGACCTGGGCCTAGGTTAAAATGTGAAGCCTAAGTACTGCTTTACGAGTTTCTAATAATAATAAGTTATAAAAGTCATAACATTTGTTTTTTTAAAAATAAACCATAAGAAAATAGGTTAAATTTTGTTTTAAACTAAAAAAAAATAATTATATTAACTTTCATTTGATTTAATTTCAATGAAAAGAAACTCTTACTATGATGATTTTTGGCATGCAATTGAACTTGGAAGATCGAAATATGAAATTCATGAAGCCTATAATGAAACAAAAACGTTCATGCAGTAGTAGAACTCTTAAAATCATAATTTAAGTCACAATGTCAATTGTATATTATATTAATATACTTAAAAATACTTAAAATTAGTACACACTACACGATAAAAAAAAAGTAGCACTTGCATACAGATTCTACAGATTTTTAGATACCTTTGTCAAAATTGGAAGCCTTGCCAATAGAAAAGAAGACCCCGTATCCTCTATGACGTGACGAATTTTTGATCGAGATTTTAATATTACATAGGCCTGTCATGCGGTAACTTATAGATATGGTAAATTTTGGTATTAGTATATGATTATAACTATGGAATAATCAGGGAGTCATCCGATCAGTTTATAGAAGAAGCAAAACTTCTACGATAGAAGGGTGAAAGAAATAATACTCTAATATAGTAGAATTGAGAGTATATGAATTAGAAAATGAAGAATAATGAGGATATTATGAGAAGGGAAACTAGCTTTGAAATGAAGGGAAAACAGGGATTAAAGAAGTTCAATATGAATGGGATGGTTTAATTGAACGATAAATACAATAACTAGAAAATGGGTGTTTGTTGTGAAAAAGTTGATAAAAAATGGAAATGCAAATGAAATTATGTACTAAATGTTGGAACGATGAGTAAAATACAATGAAGAATAAGAAAGATTTCTTCAAAAAAAAACTATAGCTTTGGAAAAATACAGAAACTTAAGAGTACTGCAAGTGAGTATATTATCAAGTTAAATGAAAAATAAAAGGTAAAGATGAACAGAAGAATACCAGCATTATCAAAAGAGAGTGAATAGTTTTGAGAAAAAAATAAGCATAATATAAGATAAGTGAGAGTAGTTTCTATTTGATAATACGACCAGGAATGCAAGTGTAGTAAGTATCAAGAAAGTGAATGAAAGAAAGAATGAATATTTTAAAAGTAACTAATTATTGAAATAGAAGAAAAAGAAGAAGAAGAAGAAGAAGAAGAAGAAAAAAAAATCAAAATAATAAAATTGAAGAAGAGATAAGGAGCAAAGCTATCAATAAACTTGTAAAAGATTGAATAGAGTTAGTTTCATACGGCTTAAAAATATACAGAGGAAAACCTACATACCGTATATAAAAAAGGTAGGCGATAGCCTCATAGATTAATTGATGAGAATATATAAATATACTTATTATACCGCACAGCAACAGCTTTTTATTTTTATACATTTATTTTTAATTTGTCCCATCTGGAAAATGTGAATATATATATATATATATATATATATAATATAATATAGGGGGTTCAATATATATATATATATATATAGTATATATATATATAATTATAATATATATTTTATATATAATATATATATATATATATATAAATAGTATATATAATATAATATATTATAATATATATATATATATATATATATAATATTATATATATATATATATATATATATATATATATATATATATAAGGGGGTTCAGGGGGTTCAAACCCCCTCCCGAAATTATTTAAGCGATCAAAATTTTTGATTGCTCAAGTCTTTTAACTTTAATTTTTAATTACTAATTTCTAATAATAATATATAAAATAATAAAATAATTAATAATAATAATAATAATAATAATAAATATAATAATAATAATAAGTAAAAATAATAATAAAAATTAATAATAATAATAATAATAATAATAAAAATAATAAAAATAATAATAAAAATAATAATAAAATAAAATAATATATAATAATAATAAAAATAATTAATAATAATAATAAATAATAATAAATAAAAATAATAATAATAATAATAAATATAATAATAATAATAATATAATAATAATAATAATGATAAAATAATGATAATAATAATAGATAATAATAATTAATAATAATAAAATAATAATATAATAATAATAATAATAATATAATAATAATAATAATAATAATAATAATAATAATAATAATATAATACATTAATAATAATAATAATAATAATAATAATAATAATAATAATAATAATAATAATAATAATAATAATAATAATAATAATAATAATAATAATAATAATAATAATAATTAATAATAATTAATCAAAGAAAATTAGGAGTATTTATTAATGGAAATGAGGAGGCATGTTTGTGGTCTGTAACGACTTCTTAGGTTAAGTGGCTGTTCCTCATATATGTATAAATGATTTAGACCAGGGATTTAAGTGTATGGTTTCCAAGTTTGCAGTTGATACCAAAGTATGGAATAATGAAGGATATATAAAGATTTAAAATGATCTTGATAAACTTCTTGGGTGGGCAGATATGTGGCAAATGATTTTAAATAGTAAAAAGATTATGGTTCTTCACTTAGGTTACTCAAATAAATGATTTAACTACGATGTGAATGGGGATGTCTCAAAGTATAGCTATTCAGTGTAAGGAAACAAGCAATAAAGCTAATAAGATTCTAGGTGTAATAAATCGCATGTCGTTTACAAGAGTAAAGAAGTTATAAGTAAGCTGTATGATGGATATGTTATCCCAGTATTTTAATATTGTTCACAAGTTTGGGCACCTTATTTAAGAAATGACATAGATATGCTGAAGAGTGTACAACGAAGAGCAAGAAGGGTAATTTCTGGGTTGGAGAGTAAGGGCTATGAGGAGAGGCTGAAGGAGTTAGGAGTTAGGGAGAAGTTTACTGTAGAAAGTCGATTTCTTTGAGAGGACATGGTATAAGTCTACAAAATATTTACATATATTGATAATACTGAGATCAATAAATTCTTTACAGTGTAACATGGACGGGAGACCAGGGAACACAATAAGATAATTATGAAGAATACATGTAATGTTGATGTAAGAGAACATTCATTCAGTGTTAGGATTGTTAATTTTTGGAATGGTTTGCCGCAGGAGGTTTTTGAGTGTGACTCACTTGGAACATTTAAGAAAGGATTGAATGGGGTATATGGATGGTTTGGGCTTCATAGAATATATTTTGACTAAGACAAATTGGCGGGTCTTTGTTAGTTATTAAGGTAGAATTGCAAGCTGTAACCACCGGTATGACAATAAACTTATTTAAACTTGTAGAGTGGTTAACATGTACCTTAGTTATAGTTTTTGCTTTTGGTATGAGTTGTCGTATACGTTATATTGGGCTTTGTTTAGGATATTGACAAATCGTAGGGTGCGGTGTAGGTTGTACATGTTGCATGAGCATGTGTTTGATAAATATTTAGCTGATTGGAACAGACTCGATTGACCCATGTGGCTTCTTCCTCTCTCTTTATTTCCTGATCTCTAGTGGAGGGAATTCTACGAATGCTTAAATAACTATACTTTTATTTGGTCAATGATATGATGGTGCAGAATCAATGAAGAAATGTTTTTGAGGTGTTTAAGGTGTTGAAAATATCCAACGGTGTTATATGTTCATTACTTCACATCCATGTGAAGTACATCACAAGAAACTTTATAGCACAGCGAATGCAACTGGGTACTATTTTAGATTGCCATGTCAGACTACTATTATAATAGAAAAAAGTAGGAAAGATTTTCATTGAAACAAAATGGACAAAACTCACTCGAATGGGTGAAACAAGGTTGATGGAAAGTTTCAATGGGTTGTTAAGGTCTAGTAAAATTTTTAAAGCATTTGATGAAGCTTTAGAGGAGCTTGAATGGATCAAGATACTAAACCTTTTTAAAAAACTCAGATCTTTTGATGTCTGCAATCAAAAGCAAATTTGTTATAAGTTTATTTTTGATTTCAACTTTATTAACATACACTCTTCCATTACGTACTACATTTGCAGTCTCCATAATTAGTGACAGCAACTGCTCTTAATCATATTTAAAACTTGGTTTTGCTTTGAAAGATTTTCAAGCAAACGTCAATGAAACATTTTCAAACATTTTGAAATTTGTAACAGAGCTTCTGCCTTCTGTTAATGAAGAAATAAAATGCCTTATGTGAAAATCAATGTAAAATGAAAATATATAGGGCTATTACAATTGTTTTCTTGAGGATTTTTAAACCAGCTACTTACTAATCTCTGTAAAGTCAGTCATTAAATGGAAATCTATTAAAAATTTTGCGAATTTTGCAAATAAATCTGAAACGTACAGTCACATTTGGATTGTTAAGTATTTTAGCATTTACCTCACTTAAAGCGTGAACTCCAAAAAAATATTTCCTTACTATGAAAAGGCTCAAAACATACTTTTTCAATTATACGGGAGAAGAAAGAATAACAGAAATAGCTTTAATTGGTGTTCTTCATAACTACACAATAAAAATGAAGAAGTTATCAAACATTTTGCTGTTTATATATATATATATATATATATATATATTATATTATGTATTATATATATTATTATATATATTATATATTTATATATATTTATATATATTATATATTATATATATATATGATCTATATATAGTATATATATTTAAGTTGAGATAAGCATTATATTTGTTAAGATATCGAGCTTTATATAAGTCACGAGACATATATATATACATGTTTATTAAATATATATATATATATATATATATATATATATAGTATATATTTAATATATATATATTATATATATTATAATATATATATATAGGTATATATATATAATATACATATATATATATATATATTATATATATATAAAATATATATATATAAATATATATATATATATATATATATATATATATATATATATATATATTATTAAATATATATATATGATATATATATATTATATATTATATAATATAAATATATTATTATATATATATATATTATATATATATATATATATATATTTATATATGATAGTATATATATATATATATAAGTATATATATTATATAATTTATATATATATATATATATATATATATATATATATTATTATATATATATATAGTATAGTTATTATTATATATAGGTATATATTATATATTACGGAGTGATGATATAGTAGTAAATATTTTATATATATAACTATATATATATATATATATATATATATATATATATTTATTATATATTGTATATATATATATATATATAAAATATATATATAAACGTATAGTTAGATATAAATTTTCATATATATATATTATAATATAATATATATATATATATATATATATATATAATATGAGTATTATATATATATATATTAGTATAATTATAATTCATCCCCTCCAAAAAAAATTCTGGGGCTAGCGAGCGGAGCATATAGTGTTGTATATTATATATATATATGTCTTATAATAATATATATATATATATATATACCTAGTATATATATATAATTATATATATATATTATATATTATATTATATATCATTATATTATAGCATATCATTCAGGTCTTTTAATAAAAATGAATAAAAACAATCAGCGCGATATATATATATATAGTATGAATATTATATATATATATATATATATGATAATATAGAAATATATATCTATATTATATATTATATAGTATATATTATACTATGGCATTCATTCATCATTAAGCATGTAGGTCTTTTAATATATAGTATATATATATATATTATATATTATAGTATTATATATATATATATATATGATAATATTTATTATTATTTATATATATATATATAATTTATAGTATATAATATCGATTGGCATTCCTGATTTTCCATTTTGTTTTATATAGAATGAATAAAAACCAACATTTGGATTACAAATAAAGAAGCTAAGCTATAATTAATTTCTGGTCTACGTTTGTGGATGGGGGATGTTTCAAGCGCAGTTGGTGCAACATGAAGACTATGTCGCATGGCCTGTTGGGGCGGGGAACCGCGCCTTGCTGAACCTATTATTCACTTCGCCATTGAACAATGGCGTAGTGTTATTATTTAATTGGTGACTTATTATTAATAGTGTTTGTGATGATTGGAGTAGTGATAATAATGGATTATAAGTAATAATAATAATGGTGATAATAGTAATAATGATATTATACGTAATGATATAATAAAATAATATAGTAATGATATAGTAATGAATGTTTGTTAAGTGGTGCTAATAGTTATATAATTGTAATGATACATGAGTGGTGGAAATGATGGGTAGATGATAGTAAAAATGATAACTATTGTGAGTGGTGATAATAAGGGATAATGATATAGATAGTGATGGTAGTTATGGTGGTAACAGTGATAATAGATGTGTCGGGTATAATGATAATGATAATATATATATATAGTGTATATAGTATGTATGTGTATATTTTTTTTATTTTTTTTATGTATTTTATAGTTGCTATTTATATAAAAAAGCGCCTGATAGCTCAGTGTTAGAGCGGTCGGCGCAAACGCAAGCGAGGGTCCGGGTCGCCTGGTCGGGTGGGTAGAATGTGAGCTATTGCTCTTCTTGGGGCTTGGCTGCCGTCCTGGGCTCGACGTTACACGAGTAGACACTCCATCCTTGATTAGGGGCTGCTGGCCGTGAGTGACGGGTGTTATCTGCTGTTAAAAAAAAATAAAAAAAAAAAAAAAAAAAATATTATTATATATATTATAGTATATATATTATATATATATATTATATATATATATTATATATGTATATATATATATATATTTATATGTATTTTAATATATATATATAGTACGTATATATATTATATATATATAGAAGTTTGATGTTTTAATTATAACGAACCAAGCATGGTTTATTTTTTGCAGGGAAATTTAATACTAGTTATTGCATGAAGCATTAGATTGGCATACAAATGTAAAATTTAAAATACTATATATATATATATAATATTAGTATATATCTATACTATATATATATTAGTATATTATATTCTATATATATAATTAGTATATTATATATTATATACTATATATATATATACGGTATAATATATATGTATAATATATAGTTTATATATATATATTATATTTATACTATATTATATACACCCTATATATATATAATATATATATAATATAATATATACTATATAGTATAGTTCTATATATATATGAGTATAGATATATATATAGTATATATATATATATATATATAGTATAAATATTATATATATATATATATATCGTATACTTATATAATATAATATATATATTATATAATAGTATATATTAATAATATATATATATATATAGTGTTATATATATATATATATATATATTAATATTATATATATTATATATAATATATATGAGATTTATATATATTATATATATAGTTTATATATATATATAGTATATATAAGTATATAAGTATATAAATATATATTAGTTTGCACTATAATATATACGTATATTATATATATGTGTAATTATATTATATATATATATATATATATATATATATATAGTAGTGTTATAGTATATATAATATATATATATATATATTAATATTATTATATTTATAAATTATGTATTTATATTATATATATATATATATATATATATATTTATATTATATATTATATCTATATATAATATATATATAGTATAGAATTGAAAAATTATATATTTAAACAATAATATAACCACCTTCAATAATAATAGATGAATATTAATTAATAATATAATGAATATAATAATAATGAGATAATATAATAATAATATAATAATAATTATAATATAAATAATCATAATAATAATAAATAAAAATAATGAATTATAATAATAATTAATAATAATATAATAATAATAATAATAATAAGATAGATGAAAGAATATATTAATAAAATAATAGTAAAGATAGATATATAGATAGATAATGTAAATTTAATAATTTAGATTAATATGAATAATAATAATAATATAATAATGAGATAATAATGATAATAATGAATGAATGAATAATAATATAGATAATAGTAATGAGATGAATGAATAATAATGAAAAATAATCTTGAATTTAAATTTACGCATTTTACAGCATTTTTAATTCAACAAAGTAATTTAAATAAATAGAAATTTAAATGGCGTATAGATGATAAATAGGGCAGTAATGCAATATATGAAGTGGCATATAATTACTGAAATAGTGGTTTTTTTAACCATGCAGAGAGTTAATTAAAGATAAGTTATTAACGCAATGGTAATTATGTTTTTGTATCGAAATTACATTAATGCTAACACACTTGGCTGAAATAATAATTAATAATAATAATAATAAGTAATAATAATAATAATAATAATCAATTATAATAATAATCTAATAATGAATAATAATACATATAATAATATAATAATCATAATAATAATAATAATACATCAGTATGATATGATATGATATTATAATATATATATATACTTATATATATATTAATATATATAGTAGTATATATTATTATACTATATGATATATTATATTTATATATATATATATATATATATATACTATATATATATAGGTATATATATATATATATAATTATATAGTATATTATATATATTAATATATTATATATATATTAATTTTATTATATATATATATATTTATAAACCTACGCAATTGCGCGCATGGTGCGCAAAAGCGTGTGTGTTTTTTTTAACAATGCAGAAGTGAATATAATTATGATATAAAAATACATTATGTTTAAGTGGGTTAATGATACGTTAGAGTTAGGTTATGTTGAGTAGCGTTAGGTGTTACATAGAATATTGTCTTTAATTATGCTTGCTTCGTATTACAAGGACCATTTGAAGCCACTAACAACTTTATCTTTATGCTTATTGATTGAAATATTTTACTCGGCTTATACTTATGTTGCCACATTGTCATGTTGAGGGTATGTCGTTGTGTCATGGCCGAATATAGGAGGCTGTACATTCACTTAGTTATCAGCACATGTGAAATCGGTCAGGCAACGTTATACTGCTGCTACCATCCGAAGCGGGCTTCAACGAGTAGAGAGCGCACGAGCGGCTAGTTTCAAATGGCTTATAGTAAGATCTTAATATTAGCTTCTTCCCGTCTTTTGCTTTTAATTTAACATGCTCTTTTAAAATTAATTTAATATGTTTGCTTCCTCTTTTCTCAAACCAATATTTTCAATTTTATAATGATAGCTAACGGCTTATGCGTTTTTGTTTTGCTATTGAAAGTATTGGCGAATAAATTATTTAAAGTTTGCTTTATAGTTTTCTCTATAATGAATACTGGGGGAAGTTATTGTTTATTAGATTCTGCGTTATTTTTAATTTCCATATCAAAAAGGGTCCAGTCAGACGATATTTTAAATATTTTATTACTATTATTATAATTATTATTATTATTATTATTATTATTATTATTATTATTATTTATTATTATTATTATTATTATTATTATTATTATTAATTATTAATTATTATTATTATTATTATTATTATTATTATTATTATTATTTGATGGTATTATTGATTATTATTATTATTATTATTTATTATTATTAATTTTTATCCTATTGTAAGCATTGAAAATTCATGAATGTATTAATTATTCGGGAAACTACTTTGTTTCCCCCAGCAGCCACCCTTTCAGAGCAGTGGACGGTTTTTGTTTTATTAAATGTTATTATTAGTGAAGGACTTACTTTACTATTATTGCTTTTATCATTTTATATTTAGTATCAATATTGTTATCATAGTTATCATTATTACTAATAATAATGATAATGATGATTATTGTCATGACAATTCAATATTATAGTCGTCATCATTATATATTAGTTATTATTATTATTATTATTATTATTATTATTATTATTATTATTATTTATTAGTATTATTAGCATTATTTTTAGTTTTTATTATTATTATTATTGTTTATGTATTAATTATTATTATATTATTATTATTATTATTATGTTATTTTATTATTATTATTATTATTGATTATTTTTTAATTAAGTTATTGATTATTAATTATTTTATTATTATTTAATTATTATTATTATTATTGATTAATTATGTGATTATAATTATTATTATTATTATTATTATTATTATTATTATTATTATTATTATTATTATTATTATTATTATTATTATTATTATTATTATTATTATTATTGATTCTTCGTGTTGTTAGGAGTAGTAGTAGTAGTAGTAGTAGTAGTAGTAGTAGTAGTAGTAGTAGTAGTAGTAGTAGTATAGTTTGACCGTCGTTGAGTGTAAATCTCAAAATAAACAGATGGGAATCGAAAATGAGAAGCAAACAGAAGAAGGATTGAAAAAGTTTTCAGAAGAAATGATAAAAATTGAGTAAGGAAAGATGAGGAAAAGAGAAAACTAAAGCATAATTTACAAGTACCACACTTTACTACGATTTAAACGCAAAACTGTGGCAAAGTTGTGGAATGGTCTTGAATTTATATTGTAATAAACAAGGAAAGGATTTGAGGTAACTCGGACCACAGACTGAAGTCGGCTTTGAGAGCGTCGCAAAAGCGTGGTACGTCAGATTTGTTAATAATAATTTAAGATTGATATAATTGCTCTACGATTAATTGCATCGATATTATTGCAAAGGAAGTAAGATAAATTACAATTAATTAGTTATAACAAAAGAATTATTATTATTATTATTATTATTATTATTATTATTATTATTATTATTATTATTATTATTATTATTATTCATTATGGTATTATTGATTATGTTTTATTATTTTATTATTATTTTTTATTATTTTTGATTATTATTAGTTTTATTTTTATTTGATAATTATTATTATTATTATTATTATTATTATTATTATTATTATTATTATTATTATTATTATTATTATTATTATTATTATTATTATTATTATTATTATTATTATTATTATTATATTTTATAGTACTATAAAAAGTTATATTATGAAATAATATATAAATAAATATATATATATATATATATTATATATATATATATTATATATATATATATGATATATAGTATATAGGTATATATATATAGTATGACAATATGATATATTGATATTATTATTCTATATATATTATATATATTATATATATATAGTAATATATATATTATAGTATGATATATATATATTATAGTATTTATATATAGTATAGTATATATATATAGATATACTATATAATATAATATAATTATATATATATATATATATATATATATATATATATTTCACTTATGGCATATTATATTGCTATAAATAGTCGTGTGTAATATTGTGTAGTATAATATACTATACTATGATAATATTAATTATAGTATAGTATATATTTATATTTGAGAAATTATTTGTCGAAAATTGAACGTGCAACTTTCCTCTAAAGGGTTTATAGAAAATACTCTTTGAGATATATTTGAGAAAGTATGTTTTCATTTTAATTTTGGGTTTAGTCGCTCCTGGCAGTTCTGGAAGGTATGGAATTGAGAAAATTGTGGGAGTCTAGTGCTTGATGATGATGATTAATTTCTCGTGAATCCACAAAGTAGTGTAAATTGCGAAGCAGTGCATCAGGAAAAAAAAAACAAATCTTGTCCAAAGCGTCCGCATTCTATCAGTACGTAGATTTTATTTGCATTTTGTCATGATATTAAGATTTCTAAAAAAATCGTATATAAAGTGTGAAAAAAAAAATATAAATTAAATTTGAATTTAACGAGACTCATAAATTAGACTTTTAGATGAAGTAAGAATACTACAGTATTGCAAAGCAAAGACATTGATTCGAGGTCTATGATTTTATTTACATCACACTAATGCGCTGAAACTATGATGTTATGGATTTAACTTTACATGCAGTCTCTAATTGTTACGCGGGTGTCTGGCATCGTTTGGTCAATCAAGAGTATGTGATTATATTGGTTTTTAATTCTAATTTAAATGTACCGGCAAAGTGAGGTGAAAATAGGAACGAGGGAAATTATTTAAGCGAGTATATGCACATTGTATTAAATCTGGGCTTATGTGTAAGAGTATGTACCAAGACTTATGCTTAAATCTAACATTGGCTGAGTTAGATTAGGTTGGTTTAGTATTGTTTTGCCTCCTTTAGAAATTATCTTTTAAACGCAGGGATATTTTAGCTCAAAGCATGCTCTGGCACAAGAAGAAAAATGTTACATATTTTTTTTATCTTACTGAAAGCTTACTCCATTATGGGCTTACATATTGTTTGGTCTTTATTTACAACTAAGATAATGCTAAATTAGGTTAAGGGAAAACCGCGGCAGGAGCGAAGTAGCAGACGGATCAGTTGACGCAGCCAGAATTGTTTTAATATAATCACATCGGCTTTTGGATAGAAACACTCCAGCTTTGATTTTCTCAGCGAAAAACATTTTTTCTATCAACCCCTGTAAATGTCTAGATGATTGAGCCAATAACGAATTTAATCATTTCGACAAGATTAATTGTTGTTTGACGCTGTATATTATTCTTTTGAAAAGCTTCTGTATTGGCAATGATATTTTTTAAATTAGATTTGTACTCTTTAAGTAAAAGCAACTCTAGTTAAATATGTATTTCAATATACTTAAGACAATTGGAAGGAACTACCTTCATATCGGCGTGGAAATTATTGATACACAGAAGAATGATTTAATTTTTATCTGACTGGCCTGCTACGAATAATAAATATAACATAGCATATATATCACTTTACTCGAAACGCAATGCTATGAAATTGTTTGTGGCAAAGTCTGTATTGTTTAAATATGTTATATATATTGCATCTATTTGAGTTTATTTTTAATATTTCAAAGAAATTTTATATTTAATATGAGAAAAAGTAGCAGAGTAAAAAGTTATATAGTTATATCATATTAATAATATTTTTTTCAACTTCGCTTTATATTAAGACATTTTTTATTTAAGCTGTTGGTAATCTAAAGCTAACGAGATTACTGCTGTTGTGTTAGTGCTTCATGATATTGGTGTAGATAATACAAGGCCGTTTATAATATATAGTATAGTATATATATATATATATTATTAGTATATATATATTATAATATATATATATAATATGATATATATATATATATATATATATATAGGTAGTATATAGTATATTATATATATATTATATACTATATGAGAGAATATGATGGGTTTTACTTTGTTATTTTCTACAAACCTCGAGTTAAGAAATAAAATTTTATTATATTGATGATGTAAAAATTATATCATTGATGTTTCAATCACAGTGATGTAAAATTTTCAGGCTCCTGAGAGGAATCGTGCGTTGATGGAAAATTTTATGTCAAGCTTTATATAATTTTTTTCTGTAGCTCATTTGGCTCGGCGCTTCATGTGCTTGAAATATCTTATTGGCTATATAATCTACATAATTGAATATATATATATATAGTATATATATATATATATATATAATACTTATGTATAAATAGTATATATATATATATATATATATATATATGATAATTATATATATATATTGATATATATATATTAGTAATATATTTATATATATATATATATATTAGTATATATGATATATATATATATATATAGTTATTGTAGTAATGAGGCGCGCTATCACTACTGTTTCAGCGGAGGAAAGTTTGCTGTATGTAAATGCTGGTCGGAATTTAAATATAAAGTATTACGGTTAGGTAATTTTCAGAGAGAGAGAGAGTAGGTGCGAAAGTAAGGTATAAATTTTGATTTTCAGTTGTATGAAAACTCTTTATATTATTAGCAACATTTCATTTTATGTTTGTATATTTTCATTAAAGTTATTTACAGAGTTGGCATAAAATCGGTGTTAAGCCATTTTTAATAATTTTTTTATTATAGCTCGGCTATTTTGTCACTAATTTATATTATAATATATATACTATATATATTATTATTATATTATATGATTATATATATATAATAATATATATATATTATTATACTAATATATATAGTATATATTACATAGTTATATATATATATATATATATATATATATAGTATATACTTATATATAGTATATTATAATATATATTATATAAGTATATATATATATAGTATAATATGTATATATATAGTATATGATGTATATATATAATATATATATATATTATATTATAGTATTATATAATATATATATAGTATTATATGTATATATATTATGTATATTATACATAATATATATATTATATAGTATATATATTTAGTAGTATATATATATATATATATATATATATATTATATCATATATATATATAGTTATATAGTATATATATTATATTTATATATATCTAGTATATATATAATATAATAATATATAAGTATATAGTATATATATATATATATATATTTATAGTATATATATATATATAGTATATTTATATATAGTTATATATATATGATATATTTATAATGTATATAGATATATATCTATGATATATATATAGTATAGTATTATATATATATATATATGTATATATATATATATATATAGTATATCGTATATTGTGATGCAGGGCAGATGTTCATTGTTTTTGGCATACCGCGATGGGATGCGGATGCGAGAGTTAGATTTTAACATCACGGATTTGGCGGATGGGCAGATGGCGGATGGTTTGATATATATATAGTATATACTATATATACTATACTAATATATTGATATATATTATAGTATATATATATATATTACTAGTATATAGTTAGTATATATATATAGCTATATATATATATATATATATATTTTAGTTTTAGGCGCGCAACATATTATATAATTGTTAGCCCCAGGGGTGGGCGGGACGGTGATGCAACTCAATATACAACACCTAGCCTCTTTGCCCAGCTTCCTCGACGCTTAATGAAGAGAGATTTTACAATGTTTGTATAGCTTTTTGCAGGCCTAGTGATCTGGAAATTCACGATATAGGAAAGGGCTATATTGAAAAACACCAGTTTTGTTCTGCCTTTTGCTAATCTGAGAGTCAGTTTCTCTTATGCATCAATATTATGGTAGCTGGCAGGCATTGGGGCCTCAGAATACAGGGCTCTCTACTTAGACAGTAGTTTTGGGGGGACAGGCCAAGTATGTTTCTTTATAGTTTAGCTAGGAGCATGGGGTAAAGCATTTTTGCTTAACGTTTCGCACCAACTGATTACGAATCATCATTTTTTCTTGGTAATAGTTTTCATCATGTTTGCGCTACAGTCTGTCTTGGTAATGGCGTGTGTTTCTTTCATGGCAACATGGCCTGTAGAAATTCTTTGCAGTGAATCTGTGTTTGGTTCTGTAGATTTGTTTTTTTTATCTTTTAAATGGTTGGGCGAATAATAGACTGTTTCGGATTGTTAAGTTTTTGCAACTGCAACGCAAAGTGACGGTTTAACTTTTTCTTAATATTGTGTTAGCAAAAAAAAGGCTTGCCTTTAGAGACGGGGGATCTAGTAAGGTTGGCATATAGTATGGAAGGTCATCTAACGTTTCCAAGACGGCAAACGCGTTTTTCTAGGCTTTAGTTTCATTGCAGATCTTTCTATTCTTTTTTAAACGTCATGCCATTTTCATTTGAAGATTGGTCAAAATGCTTCCTTAGCGTTGAGATTAATAGCATTACATCGAGAAAGAAGCTGTAGAGACGCTGATTTTTTTTAGTAATTGCTTCAAATGGTTTCAATTAGGCTTAATGCAATGTGATGATGGGATGTCATTCTTCACATTAGTATAGAATGTTAACTTTAGAATAACGATGGCGTACAAAGGGCAAGGAGGTTTTTGATCATACGGGCATTTTTTCCATCATATGAAGTGTACAATTGCCTGCGAGTTAGATACTGGAATAGTCAAGCCGTTTTTGAATTGCCTTCAACTCATTTTCATTTTCATTTTCAGAGGTCATCTTGTATTTTTTGATTATAAAGGATTCTTTTATGCAGATCTCCAACAGTAAGAATCGCACGCACGCATAGCGCGCAGGGTGATGTGCGGATGCTCCGGCGGATGCGGTGTTACCTGAATGGACTAATATAGTATATATATTATTATATATATATATTATATAGTATAATATTATAATATATATATATTATGATATATAGTATATATATATCTATAGTATATATATATATATTATATATATATATATATACTATCATATATATATATATATATATATTATATTAGTACGTATATATTCATTTACTAAGAGAGACATCAGATCTAGTATTTTAAATATATAAACTAATTAGCTCAAATAACACTATTTTATATATCTATATATATATACATATATGATACTACATATTCAATATCTTAATATGCAATAGAATATTATTGATTTAAGATGAACTTAAGATTTTGTTTTTTTTTTTTCTTGATATTTTTAAATTAAGGTTTCCATAAAACGATTCCGGCTGTTATGGTGAAATTTAATCGTTATATATTTTGTCCTTGTAACTTTTGTCATTCGTTTATTTAGAAGAATAGATTAATAGGGCATATTATTATTTTTTTTTCCTTTTTTTCGCATTGTTATATTGAAAGCATGTAAAGC